>WBMW01002990.1:264808-441786 GCA_013396635.1 Penelope pileata | reverse complement strand
TTTTTTTTTTTGAGGGGGGTGGGGGGTGGTGGTATAAGGTAGAAAGGACTAAGAGCTATAGCAACAAAAATAATACAATTTAAAACTTAATTCCTGGAATGCTTGTGGAATCTGAATTAATATTTAAAAAAAAAAAAAGATATCTGTAAAAGGTACCAATCTTAACTGCTTACTCAAATATTTAAACATTCTTGCTGAATAAACTTTTATTCACTTTTGGTTTTCGTGAACAGCCAGGAAATAGGAATTTTAGCAGAAAGCTCTGCCTTCAGAGTATGGAAATGTGTGTTGGTTTTGGTGTAGTTAAGTTTCTTTAGTAAACTTTTTATTAGGTAAACTATTGATGTGCAAGGCAGCCCTGCTCGTGTTTATCATACTCTTTTTTTTTTCCCCTCACTGAGTATATATTTGTATGTCACAAAGCCAGTTACTCATGGAAATCAATTTTTAAATACCTGTGGATGTCTATTCTCATAAGTAGGTTATGTTTGTTCATCCAGTCAGGAAATGGAAAAATACCACGTTATCTTTATTTGAACACAACTCAGCAAATGTCTGAATACTTGCTGCTGAGCCTCACACAGGGAAGTGTTAAAAAGAGATTCAGATACATTTAAATAATGTAATTTCACTCAGAGTGTTCTAGGAACATGATGAAAAGAGAGAAGCTAAGTTTGTCAAACGTGTTATTCCTGGCAAATTATTCATTCAACTTTAACAAGCATGCAACAGATGCTATATTTTGCCTGCTGCTAAACCAGCAGCTTCCTCTAAAAAGCGACAGGTATTGGGGAGTCCCCATCCCTACTCTTCATGCAGGCTAGATCATCAGAAATGTTTTCCCATAGCTGCAGGCCATATCATCATTCCCTATCTTACACTCAGCTCAATTAAGACGTTACACTTTTCCTCCTCACTGCTCTCCTTTTATCTCTCCTTCCTCTTATGTTTCCACAGTACTGTTTTTTTCCACCATACTAGAGTGGCCCTGAATACTGATAAGGTTAAAGTTGCCGTAAATTACTGGAGAAATAAGCTATCCCTGTGGTGTCTGGCATCTTGTGAACATCAAACTTTGTATTCTGATGGTTCCAAGAATTACGTAAGTTTTCAACCTTTATTTTTCATGTAGTTTAAATCCAAATGCTTTTCATTTGCAAAGTGTTCCCGTGAAGACTCAATACAAACCAAAGTGAAATTATATTAGCTCTCACAAGGACTATATTAACATCAAGGATTAGAAAGCCCTCGAAGTTAGGCTGATCTAACACAGAAGTTCCTATTGTACTGTAACAGTACAGTTGGTTTGATTATTATTATAATTATTTTTTGTTCCTTTATNATATAAGTTGTGGTTAAGTTAATTTGGCCAACACACAGAAAGAATCTTAGGGAAGCTTTTAGAGGCTCATATGTTCATGTTTTTTTCCTTTCTTATTTTTAATTACAGTTTTATTGTACTACAGACTGGTTTTTGTAGAAGCCGTTTTTATGTGCGCATCATCTTCAGAGTAATCTTCCTAATGGGAAATGAATTACATTGCTTGTTACTAGAGGGGCTACACAACGTGATTGCAAAAATTTTTTACGGAAAAAACCCAACAACTTTGCTTTAATAGAGTACAGGCAAAATCAAATTCCCTGTCTCAGATTATTGACTGTATGGAAATGCGTATATGGCAGTGTAAACTCTTGTTTATGTGCTTGTACTATAGATCTAATTATACTATTTCTGAAGACTTAGTTTANTAAATTACTGGAGAAATAAGCTATCCCTGTGGTGTCTGGCATCTTGTGAACATCAAACTTTGTATTCTGATGGTTCCAAGAATTACGTAAGTTTTCAACCTTTATTTTTCATGTAGTTTAAATCCAAATGCTTTTCATTTGCAAAGTGTTCCCGTGAAGACTCAATACAAACCAAAGTGAAATTATATTAGCTCTCACAAGGACTATATTAACATCAAGGATTAGAAAGCCCTCGAAGTTAGGCTGATCTAACACAGAAGTTCCTATTGTACTGTAACAGTACAGTTGGTTTGATTATTATTATAATTATTTTTTGTTCCTTTATGTTTTTTTGGTCTTTTTTTTTTTGGTTTTGTTTGTCTTGTTTTGATTTTTTTTTTTTAAATCTTTATTGAAATTGAGTGAATTTGAAAGGTGAATTTCTGATTTTACACTGACTGAGGTGTTTCAATGTAAAAAAGAAAATTTGTGGCACACCTTCACGGTCAAGAAACCTCCATCTTTAATAAATTAATTCAAGATATTTGGCTAAGTCTGAAAGTGTGACAGGCCAGATTAAGTGACTGAAACAGTCTGCATGCTGTTACGTGCAGTTGTTCAGTCCACACCTGTCCTTTTTCAAAAGTCCCCATNGTTACATCTTATTTTTCAATAAGATATAAATATAATATTTTTTTTAATTTATATTAGAAATCTTATATTATAATCTTTACAGGGGTAAAGAGTTTATCAGAATTTTAAACTTTGCAGGGATGCTAGGAGTAGAGATGAACTCGTCTTTGCCCTTCAAACAAATTTTCCAATTCATATTTTCTGAGTCGCTGCTGTTTATAATGGATCAAGTGTCAAACCTTATATCAAAATGTATCGGACTATTTAGATTGTTTACATCTAGGTTATGTCCCCCTCTTTTTTCTTTGCTTTTTTTTTTGATTTTTTTTTTAAATTCAAGAACATCTTATGAGTAGAATAAATACTATGTGATGATTGCCTTGTACTTCAGGAGAAAGGGAAATATTCAGTGTACTGTTAATTTGATTATAAGCCTGTTTGTTTGATTTGTTTTGGATTTTTTACTAAGTAAAAATGAAAGAATATGAACAGAAGAGACTCATTCAAAGTAAGGACAGCATTCTTTCTTTTCTAGCTGTAACTTATTTTATTTTATTTTATTTTATTTTATTACACTATTTTTAATACTTCAGCACCTGGATATTGCTTTCCAGAAAATGCTCTTTTGTCTGTTGTGGCTTTAAATGCAGTTGAAGTTCATTTGTACGTATTCATATGTAAGAAGAAAAAATGCCAGAATTAACTTCTTGTTTTCTTGGGTCTTATTTTGCTGAAATACAAATGTTTAACCTATTTACAATATATCAAATGTAAACCTGCACTGCAGTTAAGTTAGTCTTATTTGAGATAATATAATAACTATAACTCGTAATACTGGATGTTAGAGAAGTACAAAGAATACTATATCTTAAAGTTTGCTAAGCAGCAATGAGCACTTGGGATAATTAATAACAGTGTTTTAAAGTGCTTTTAAGCATAGCACCTGATGTCTGCCATCATTGATCTCCCGATTTTAGCCGTGTCATTCAGTTTTCCATGTTGCTATTGTCGGTCTAATCTGGAAAATAGAATTGCTAAGCGAAGTATTGGGGATGTGGTATCTCCCACTAGTGTAGCTTCCAGCATCCTGCCTCGGTTTAAATGGGTACTGCAGCTAAAACTGACAACAGGTCTGTGGCACGCAATGCAGTCTAAGGAGGCCCATTTGGTGGCATGAGGGGGACCTCTGCCTCACTCCTTGCTCTCCTAGAGAGAAACTACTTGGGTGATAAGCTTAGGGTGCGAAGCTGTAGGGGAGATACTGAACATGGAGACAATGCAAAAATTAGATTCTAAATGGAACTTACTGGGGATTAAATAGGAATTTGAAAGCAGAACCCAGGAGGAAAAAACAATTGGAATGCATAGTCCTTCCTGATGGTCTGGGACAAAAGAAAAAGAATTGAAACTTGCCATTTCATCCTGGGATGACTTTGTTCATGCTCCCTTTCAAATGCACACAATACCAGCTTTACTAAAACATAAAAAAAAAAAAAAAAGGGCAAATGATCACTAGATTGAAAATACAGTTTCTTCTATTGTGTATTGTATAAATAAAATTAATTCCTTCAAGCATGCTGGTATTGAATGTCCCATGTGGCACTACACCTCTCTGTCCTTTTCGAAGGCTGGTGAACATATAACCTTGGGAGATTAGTGCTTTTTAAGTGGGTGTGTTTACGGTTTTTGTATTAAGGCAAAATGCTTGCTGGAGTTCCAAATCTTTCCAAAAGCCAATTTGTCTAAGTCAGAAGTGCATCTAAACCAATGTTTGTAAAGACAGGTTACCAGGCTGACAAATTAAAATACCTTTCAGGAATACCAGCCTTTTTTTTTTTAGTCTGTTCTAGCCAAATCACTCAGTCCAATAAACTACCTTTTCTTGAAAAATAAAAGCTTCCTTCCGTTAGATTCATGTTCAAAACTTCACTGTTACAGTGCTACAGTAGAAATTATATGGGAATTTTATCATGGTGGAAAAGTCTGAATTGTTAGCATTACAAGGACAACACCAAATTAACGTAATTGAGATTGAAAATTCCCAAATGCTTACAGTGATAATATATACTTAGGCATAGAAAAGATGCAACTAAATTTTATTTCAGTATGAATACCACATTCTAGGGTGTTCATTAGGAGATGATTAGTATACTTAATACAGTAGTGCATCTTAGCACATCTTCCAGTGTAATGTTTCTAGCTTTTTTTTAGGTAAAGAATTGATGTCTCCTTTGTGTCATGTTAACACATTTCCTGAGTTAAGCCTTCTTTTTTTTCCTCTGAAGTCATACTAGTGTTGAGATGTGAATTATGCATTTATGTTCAAATTTAGAGTTCTACATATTGATGGTTTTTAAATTAAGATTTAGGCTCTAGCATTTTCTTTTAAAGAAGAAATCTTGGCATTGGTAGAGACTGTGCAAAGTAACCCTTGTAACATGCCAAACTGCTCTTATGCCATCTCTTTTCCGTGACTGCTGCATGGAATCTGGGCTGATGCTAATCTAGAAGGACAGTCACACCTCATGAAAGAATCATCACTGCTAATCAAATCAGAATGAAACCCACCACTCTGCATCACTGGAGACATTTCACGTGCTGAATATTTCATGTACTGGGGGCTGTGGCTGTAGATGAAATTCTCTCAACAGTTCCTTTTTGCGTGCAAATATTTACTCAGACACTCTGGTGTGGTTAAACTGATGTGCAGCAACACCAGGAAGCCTTGAGTGATCCTTATAAGTAATGGTAATTACATGTGACTCCACACATGCTAGGTCAGAGTGGCTTGCAGACAACCCCTTGCTTTGTCAAAACTCCCTTTGCCTGCATGATTAAGTGGGCAGTGTGCCACAGGAAATTTGATGCATACAGGATGACAAATGTCTGTTTTGGCTGCTGAGAATTGAACTCAATCGTAGATCTGCAGAAACATCAAAACACAATCAAGGGCTGACATCAAACCCGTGAGCCAGGAGAATTCCTGAGGCAAAAAGGGATGAACTTGAAAGTACAAGGAAAGTGTGCTTTAGTTTATACGCTGGTACACCAGTTTGTTTCTGCTGGCTTGTTACAAGGAGGGATGGAAGAAGTAACAACTCAGAAAAATGTCTCTGCCTTTCCAGTTATTCTTTACATTAGAGTTGTAGTAGTGGTGTGGCAAAAGATGAGAGCAGTACAAAACAGTAAGTTTGCTTTCCGTTTCTATGTTTAACCTTTTAATTTTTTTCCCTAAAGTATATATAGCCTTGGATATGTAAGATGAAAAGTGTGCTTAATTCATTTTTACCCTGACAGCATCTCCCTGTGACATGAGGCAGAACTCTGTTAAAAATAGTAGCCCAAATACTGTGCTAACCCACTGCTTTTGTTATTGCTTTATCTTATATGACTGCTGTTATAAAAGGTTTTTCTATGTTATTGCTTACCTGTTGCTTGTGTTTGGTACCATGATAAATGATGGCACAAAGCATAAGGCTGTGGAATTGGATTCATTATACATCTCCCAGTAGAGGTAAGGACTGAGTTCCTCTGATTTTTAGGCCCTAGGAACAGGTGTATACAACCTGAATAGAGTGCTGTAGATTGATGTGTGTGATGAAGTCCACTTCCAGGTTGGAAGCAGACCATAACTTCACAACACAAGCACATCATCTCTGAGTGGAGCATAGTGACTATATTCCTTTATGTTCTGTGTGAGTGATGACAGAGATTGTTTTTGGCTAGTGGATTCTACATCAAGCTTATCTTGTGGTCTTCATTTTACCTAGAGCATTTCTGCTTTGATATTGCTGATGCTCACAGCCTCACAAGGTTTATTGCTCTTCACAAGTACACAATGAAAGGAGATGTTCTGCAGAGCTGCAGTGATGTGTCTTCTTCCCAGCTTCTGTAGTGCTTTGCTTTACAGAGAGGATTTTGCTTTGACCTTATGTTCTGGGTTGTGATTTTTCTGGAGCCATTTCAGCTCTGGGAGCTTGTTCCTGCAGAAGAATGAAGCTGGGAGACAGTATGGCAGCTATCCATGAGACGAGGGACTGCAGGTATTGATTTGGTGAACCTGGCAAATTTTTCAATAAAGCATAATGAACTTAGCGTCTGTAGCTTCCAACTGTCAGCGTTTGCTGAGGTGACCATAAATAAATTCACTGTACTTCCAAAAAAAAAAATAATTTTTCATTTGAAGTGGAAGATGTCTTCAGAAAATTGTAGTTTATTTTGCACTAAAATTCTATCAGGGTAGAGGTTCTGCTGTGCTAAGTTCTTGTAAAGCACAGATGTCCCTGTAACCCCAAGGAGCCTAGCACCTAGCTTTTGTCATCCTCCTACACCAAATGTGTACTTGCTTGACAGGACTTCTTGTCAAATTATAAAAATTATTCCTAAACAGACGTTCAGGAGTTATGAACAGAGTGTGTTAAAAGAGTTATTTGCTGAATTTGAGCAGTCTGTGGAGCTGACTGAATAATGAACCATTGAAAGCAATTTGAAGTAAATGTCAATATTTGTCAGATAAATTGCTTTCAATAAATAATTTTTCCAGGATCCAGTCATCTTTCAGGAGACTTGATGTCCCCAAAGCGAAGACTTCATAAAGAGTTCAAAAGCACTGCGCATAGGAATGCTTCCAGAGAGAGTCTCCACACAGAATTCCTCACAGTGCAACTTCTGCTCTGTCTCAGTTGCACATTCTGTCATATAGTCCTGCTCCAATGGATTAAGGAAAACTCTAGTTGCTTCCGTCCCAGTCCAATAGAGTATCCATAGACTTCTGTGTGTTGAGGCTATTTTTGTGTTAAGTACAGAGGGTTAAAACCGAAACAACTTCAGCCTCTGTGTGCCCTGTTTCACCTGCAGTGGTCAGATAAGTGATAAACAGGAACATCTATAACCAGTGATAGTGGCTGTAACTGTTTTGGTGTAGGCTGGGGACGTGTGATTAACCCCTTGCAAATAAAACTGTCAGAGCCTGAAAAAGAACATCAAACAGGAAGCAAACAAAACCTGAAGAATATCTCTGCAAATACACCAAGCAAGCTCTGAAAACAACTTAGCTTTCTTCCAAGAATGACAGATTTATTTTCTGGATGAAAATGAATAAATTTGTCATACTCCCAACTGTTGCCTTTCAGTGTGCAAACTGCTTTTGCCTGCAGCAGCATAAATGTTCTGTGCCCCAGGTTTACGCTTTTGAGCTCTTCCTGTCAGTGCCTGGATCCGTAGTGGTAGATTGAAACTGTTGGTTTCAGGCATGTCCTTCCTCAGATGTGGTCTCTCTTAAGGTTTATGATTTCATAGGTAGTCTAGCTCTGGAAATACAAATTGCTCATTGTAAGCTGGAGATTGATAGCTTTTTTTTTTTNNTTTTTTTTTTGGTATTGCTGATTTTTGGACAGCAGAATTCACAATGCAATACATGTATTTGTCTCCCCATAAACACTTGCTGTGGTAAGCAGAACACTTGAAGATGTGAGCATTATTGTTTGCCACTGTAAGCAAAACAGCATTTGTAAAGAAAGATTTTTTCTCAAGGTGCAGTGTCTATACCCATGTATAATATCACAAATCACAATATCATCTTGGTGTTACTTGATGTGGCTTTACTAATCCTCCTTTTGGATAGATTTACATGATNCCTCCCCTCGGCAGACTTGTATTCTCCTTACTTTCTTTTGAATGGTATTTCTGAAGAGCATTTGAAAGTTGCATGTTTCAGCCTTTTGAGAAAGCACTTGAACTACTGCTGTGTAAGCAGTATCAGTTCTTTTTGGAGAATTCTTTGATTTTTGGACAAATTTTTTGCATCGTGATCTTTCTCAGTCCTTTCTGAACTGTTGTGGGATAATAAAAATTCATTTTATTTGTATCTATAAATGTTGCAGAAGTTGTGATATGTGTTGAATGAAGTTTCTGTGGAAATGAACTTTACTATTCTGGATTTAATAAAAGCAAATCCTGACACTGATTGCAAGCATTCACAGCACCTCATGGCGTCTAAGAAAAAAATACGTCTCTACCCCTGAGTGTTGCGTGGCAGCATGGAGTCTCTTAAATGCAGCTGTCTTTGGAATTTGGCTCTTGTACCATTTGCTTAGTACCTGGGAAGCAGTGAGTGATGGTTCAAGTAAGAGTATGATTCTACAAACAGCAACGCACACAGCTAGCCTCTATATCCTTGTGCTTGCTTTCAGGTTTTGCTGTTGCATTATGAGTCATAACTGTATCTTAGCCTTCAGGGCTTCAGCTTAGCTCGTCAGGACTTTTGCTTGAGTAAGACAATAGGGAAAAGAACTGAATTGTGAAATGTTACCAAATACAGAGAAAGAAGTTGAACTGTCTATTTTTATTAAACTTTGTGTTTTGAGGTTGTTTTTTTTTTTATGTGAAAAGGACTGTTCTGTAGACTCTATTTCACTGCATTTTTGCAACTGAAAATGTATGAGATGCAAAGATCTTAAGTCCACAGTTTTCCAGCCACTTTCTGGCTGCCTAAAACAGTATTGCATACCTGCAGTGAATTGTCTGAAGTAGCGCAATTATAGTTTCTTGGTAAACGTGTAGTGAATAAATCTTATGCGTGACTAAAAACTTATAATCAGACAAAAAACAACCTTAATGCATGTGCATTGTAAGTGTCTGTCCCGATCTTTAGAACAAGGTCACAAAGATTTACAACAGTGGCTGCATTTTGAACTTGCTACGTCTTTGATAATATCCTGTGTAAATGCTGTATCTAGGCTGTTTTACATACTAAATTTTAGCTAGTTTTGAAAATTGGGAACTATAGTCTATGTCAAATTTGTTCAGAAAAAAAATGAAGAAAAGCTGGAAGCCTCTGATTATTTTTACTTGGTTAACTTCCCTAAAATTAAACCTCACCTATTCTTATCTTGGAAATACAAAGAAAATTGTTTGCTGTCTAACAGAGACATGATCACATTTTTCTTGGAGCTGAATGTCTGATTGCAGTTCTATACATTCCATTTGAAAATTTGCAGGTAATGTGTTTAAGTTGACTGAAAATGGAATTGCAAATATACCAAAAAATTCATGATTCTTTCGGCAGTCTTGAAACTTATTCTCAAATTCCTTTATGAAAATGGAAAGCAAGGCTGCATATTTTTTGCCATTCACAGGACTGTGTTCAGTCAACATATCAATATGCATAAAATTATTTGCCATAACTTAAGCTTGCCATAATTTAAGTTTCATTTTGAATGCTGTTATGGTTTAAAACGTTGCAGATATGTTGATCATCACCTTGAAGATCCATGTTTAACTCATTTAAATGAGTGGTCAAATCCATCAAAAATGCTAAATCTGTGAGCTGTTTTTCATCTTCAAGTTCTGTCATAANGCAAGGCTGCATATTTTTTGCCATTCACAGGACTGTGTTCAGTCAACATATCAATATGCATAAAATTATTTGCCATAACTTAAGCTTGCCATAATTTAAGTTTCATTTTGAATGCTGTTATGGTTTAAAACGTTGCAGATATGTTGATCATCACCTTGAAGATCCATGTTTAACTCATTTAAATGAGTGGTCAAATCCATCAAAAATGCTAAATCTGTGAGCTGTTTTTCATCTTCAAGTTCTGTCATAAATTTCCTTTTGATTCCATAAATGACTTGATTTCATTTCACAAATTATAATATCTTTTTAGCGTTTTACCCTGACCGCACACATAATCCCAATAGCAGGAACACTAATCCAACTACATTTTGCAAAATGAATTAAAAATATATTGAAAATCATTTAGTACTTTTTGTAAGCTAAGACGTTGAAAATTACAAAATTTGTCAGCACTGCATGAGTATTCTGGATATTTCTTCTGCAGTGAGTGTGTTAACTTATTAAATTATTTTACGAAATTACACAAGTCTAAGTTAATAATTAAATGAGAAAACTTACAAGTCTGCTTAATAACATAAAACAAGTCTTCACAAGCACACACGTGTAGGTAGGTTGAAATATTATTATCGGCAATCGCTGTGCTTTACTTGCCAACAGGTACAAGGGCATGCAACACGTAATGTATGTGGATTTTGACTCGACTGAGTGAGTGAGGTGGGCACAAGAGGCAGAGTTAGCACTGCACTGGACCCTCCCCTCCACAGAGTTCCGTTGTCACTATGCAGTCCATGCTTGAGCTACACACAATTGGCTCATGAAAAATATTGCTAAAAATCACATAATAATGATAAAAGTTTGTGACCTTGTGGGGATGCATTACTGCATTACATGTCCAGGGCCGCAGATTGGACATGCCAGCTTTAAAGAGTGGATACAGAAATGGGACTGTATTGTGCTGCTCTTGTTTTCCAATGGGCACATCTCAGAAAATAAATCACTTCCTACATCTTTTTCTATGAGGAACACTAGGAAACTTCAGGCAGAATCAGAAATAAGCTTCAAGTAATTGAAGTTCTGCTTTATCTGGTTTTGATTCCCTAACAGATCTTTGTCCCCCAAAAGACTGAGATGAGATGAGTATGGGTATGTTCTGATTAATGTAGACTGTTTACCATTTCTGCTGATAAGCTGGGAGGATGCATTAAATCGGCCTCAGCAAGTGTCAGTGAAGTTTCAAATGGTAACGAGGACAGCTGCGTCTTTCACTGATGCCTGAAGGTCAAGCATTTCTAAATCCTTTCTCAGCTTGTAAGTAAGACTGCTGATGTGATTCTGTTAGCTATGGAAACAGTAACTTCAAGGATCTTTGCACTCTTGTGTTGGTGGAAATACTACCGTCTGTAGTTATGATATTCCAAGTACTACTTTCTATTGTTTTTGGATAGTACTTCAGGTCAAGCCAGAGAAGTATTGTGAATGAGTAGGAAAACAGCTCACATTCTACACGGGAAATTGAAGTTGTAGAGCTAGACTCAAAGTTGGTACAATTACATGGGGAAATGATGGGTCAGAGTGCTTGACTTCCTTAGGCTTGTGCATTTCAGACTTTCTGGTACAGTGCTGCTTGTTCTTGGTATCTGAGAGAGAAACAGCAGTGATTACTCGGAGTATTGCAAGCCCTCAGTGCGCTTGTCAAGGCGAAGGTTTTAGCCTGATACTTTTTTTTTTTCCCCAAGAGTATCGAAGAACTGCATGAAATTTACATCTCAAATGCACCTGAATATAATCTCAATTTGAAAACAGAGGGGAGGGAAGTAGCTACTGTGTTGGCACTCTTCTTGCCAGAGAGGTTCCAAGCCCTTTGAAGGACATTTTGAGCCCTCAAAATATCAGTTTGGACTCCAAAATGAAGCCATAAACCCCCTTTCCAACAGCTCAACCCCCCCAGAAATCCCCAAAAAACCTCAAAGAGAACCAAATTTTGCAAGAGTTGAGTCAATTTATTGTCTTTAGGTGTTGGTGCCCTTCTTGCCAGAGAGGTTCTAGGTCCTTCAAAGGCCACTTTGAGCCCTCAGAACGTGGCTTTGGATTGAAAATGAAGCCATAAACGCCCTCTCCACCAACAAAGCCTCCCAAAACTCCCCCCAGATCCCAAAGAGAGTGAACTTATGCCAGAACTGGGTCAATTTATTGCCTTTAGGAGTTGTTGTTGGGACCCTTTTTCTTGCTGAAGGTGGGCGTGACATTGACAGAGCGGCAGTTGTACTGCATGCACCATTTGGCATACCCTGTCTTCTTCTCCTGCTTGGCCACCTTCTGCTGCTGCTGGAAGATTAGGTACATGGAGCAGTAGTCACTACTCCCTTACTTTTTGTCATAGCTTCAGCAGCAGTCTCATATTTTGCAGCTCTTCCCTGACCTTTTGTTCCTTATTTATGCCTTTTTTCTGTCTTCTTCCCAGCTACACTCATTTTCTTAGTGGTCAGTGAACGTTACCAGCCCCCTCTGACTTCTCTCTTGTTTCTGCTGCCATGGCCACATTGAATTTTATCCCCTCAAGGATGAGAATGGTTTCCATGGGTAGACTTCCATTGTCTCTAAAGGACTGAGAAGCCTTGAGCTGATCCAGAGTAGAGGTTTAGTTTATTAATCTCAAAGATGATGGCTGTGTTCACATTAAAAAAATTGTAATTAGTGTTGCAACTTTAGTGGTGCAAACTACCTTCCTTGTAAAATACAGATGTACTTGCTTTATTATTTATTTATTCTAATAATTCAGAGAATTTAATCTGATCAGTAAAAATTTTACTTCACTGTAGCTACCTTCTTTTGAAGTTTACCCTAGCATCTTGTTCCTCTAAAAAAAGATAAAATACATACATTCCTGATCAAAGGCAATCAATGCTGCTCAGCTGCCAACCTCTTGCAGAACTTTTCACTTTTTAAGTGAGCTATTTGTAAGTACTTTGAGTATGGCAAGGAACTTTGGATCATAATGCATACAGGATTACATTTCAAGTTCATTTAATTCTGCCTTTGGTAGCAGCTGGTATTACAGTTATGAAGAAAGGTTAAAAAATCACCAGGATGTAAGGGGGGAAAAAAAAAATCTACAGGAGGCATCACAACTGCAGGCTCCTTTCCTGCTGGAGAACTTCAACCCTGACATCTGCTAGAAAAGTAGCATGGCAAGTTGTAGGCAATCCAGGAGGCTCCTGGAATGCATTGAGGATAACTTTTTGAGTCAAGTAATAGACAGTCCCACCCGGGGGGATGCAATACCTGGACCTGTTGCTCACCAATGCAGGTGAACTGATTGGTGACATCAGGATTGCCGGCTGCCTGGGCTGTAGTGATCATGCGATGATGAAGTTCACTGTCCTGAGGGATATGGGACAGACAAACTGTAAAATCAGAATGCTAAATTTTAGGAAAGCTAAATTCCAGCTCTTCAGGGAGTTAGTCAACAAAACTCCTTGGGAAACTGTCCTCAAGGACAAGGGAGTGGAGCAGAGCTGACAGCTCTTTAGGGAAGCTTTTCCTATGGTACAAGAGCTCTCTGTCCACGGGTGAAGGAAGTCAGGAAAGGAAGGCAAGAGACCAGCATGCTGAATCAGGACCTGCTGGTCAAACTGGAGAGCAAGAAGAAAATGCACAGGCAGTGGAAACAGGGGCAGGTATCCTGAGAGGAGTATAGGGATGTTGCTAGGCTGTGTAGGGATGGGGTCAGCAAGACTAAAGCCCTACTGGAACTGGACTTGGCAAGGGATGCAAAGGCTTCTACATGTACCTCAATGAGAGAAGGAAAGTCCAAGAAGGCATATCCCCGCTAGTGAGCAATACGGGCAGGCTGGTAACAATGGACAAGGAAAAGGCTGAGGTACTCAACAACATTTCTGCCTGTCTTCTCTGGTGGCTGCTCATCACACACCCCTTAAGCAGTTTGGAAGGTGGGGACTGGGGAAGCAATGTCCTTCCTGCTGTAAGTGGAGATCAGGTTTGTGATCACCTGAGGAACCTGAACATCCACAAGTCTATGGGCCCCGATGAGATGCATTCCAGAGCCCTGAGGGAATTGGCTGATGTAGTCACCAAGACACTCTCACTGATATTTGCAAAGCCATGGCAGTCAGCTGAAGCCCCTGGTTACTGGAAAAAAGGCAAAATCACATCCATTTTTAAGAAGGGTAGGAAGGATGACCTAGAGAACTACTGACCTACTAGCTTCACCTCTGTGCCAGGGAAGATTACAGAACAGATAATTAAGCATAAATCTGTAAAGTGATGCGGGAGGATTTTGTTGATCCACCCTTAGAGTACGTTTAGCATTAGTTGTAATTCTGTATAGTTATTTCTTTTGTACATCAATAACTTTTCAACTTTCAACTCTCTCATCAAAATGGCCTCAAATGTGCAAATTCTTGCTGTCGTTTACTTATTAACTTGTTAATTTTTGAAAGCACACCCAAGAAAATTCCAAAAACTTGAGGTATGGGAAGCTATTACTTCTCTGAGAACTATGAATAAATGATGCTTTCATCTTGCAGCAAAAATTCCTGACATACAGACATATGACCAAACTAATGTGCGTCTAGATACTGTGAAGCAAAGGGTTTTATGGAAGAGCCATTCAGTGCACTCTAAAAAGACACCTGCTGGTCAGTGCTCAGATTTAATCAATTGGCCGAGTCATTGCTGCTGAGTTCCTGCTGTGTGCACATTCTATACTCCATGCCAGCCAAAATTGGGATTGTCTTTGCTCAGCAGGCATTTTACCAGCTGAACTGAATGGCAAATATCCCCTCAGGCAAGCCAGTAGATGTCATAGTAAATGTCAATGACATATAATATGTGGATACTCTTAATTAATAATTTAGTGCCGATAACAGAATAACCCTTGATCTGAGTTACTAAAAATGTGGTTCTGTAAGGCTGTCTGTGTGCTTCTGTGTAGGTTGTCTGGGGCCATAGACTGGGGTCTGTATGAGGTCTGTGCCCTTTAGAGCACATGTGAATTCATTCAAAGCCTTTCTTTTGGTCCAAGGAATCCAGTCACTTAGAAATTAAATTCAAAGCCTAGGCTTTGGGTTTACAAAGATTAGCCATGTATGTTTACAGAGAATATGACCAGGTCCACAGAGAGAACTTCTGCTGTCATACCAGGTTGTGCTGTAGAAGAAAGGGTTCACAGGTGATAAAGGATTACAGATGACTGCTAGAGGGTTGAGGAGACTACAGTACATACTTATACATATATACATGTATATATGTATATATGTATATAATACAGACATACAGTACATACATACAAATAACTGGTTCTGAATTATAGCAAAGAGAACAGTGCCCATGCTCACTTTCCTATAAGGAAGGCAACACGGTTTAGTGATGAGGATCTTTAATTTTAAGGTCCTGGGAGTTTAACAATGAAATCTACAAGTGCCTAAGGTCCACCAAAATACAAAACAAATAGCTCAGAAACATTTAGTGGAGGTGGTATAGAAAAAAAATGCTCAAGCTCATAGCACTAGGGGACAAAAGCATAGTTAACTTCCTTAATTTTGGTGGCAAATGTCTTGATTTTTTTACATTGTGATTCTTGTTGCTTGTCAGTGTTGGGTTACAGTACGACTGGGTGCATGACATAACATTAATGTGAAGCAAACGGGCACTCGAATTATGATATTTATGTTTGTATTTAGTATTACTTTTGTGTATACTTAAAGACAGTAACAATTCCACATTATCTTAGTTTAATGTGTTTTCCCTTAATAATGATTTTTCTGAGCAGATATGGGGGAAAAGTAATGAAAGGGTGCACATACATCAACATACAAACTGGCTGTCTTCATGATAAGGTCGCAAACTGGTTCCTTACAGTGTTGATCTTAATGACTGCATTATGTCAGCTAGGAAGATGCAGGTGAGGCAAGAGTTGTTTTTTTTCCTCTAACAGTTTGTATGTCATTTCATTTGTTAATCTTGTAAGGGAGGCAAGAATATTCCTGTGTTCTGAGTAGTTCAATCTAAAAGATTGTCTGTTTGTGGTCGCAGAGGACAACAGAAGAACAAGAGGACAACACCTAGAGGTTGGGATGAGGAATGCATTGGCCTTGGGCCACTACTCCCAGGGAAGTGCAAAGATTGTGTTTAACTAGTTTTTGCCATGCTGGCTTTCAGGGTTTTTTGACAAACTGTTTTATAGCTTTGTGACGAATTTTCACCTTGCTTCCAATTACCAGTCCAGCCTTCTAACTCCTTTCCTCATTGTATCCTAAGAGCAGTCAACCCTTCCCAGCCTCTCCTTCTTCCTGAAAGTACAGGGTATAGATGTGACTCAAGAAGAGGAGAGCTGATATGTTTTTGCAGCTCTCTTAGTTGTATACAGTTTAAAATGTACTGTGGAAAAGAACAAAACATCCTGTTTCCGTTTGGTTGCATGAATTTTGCTGTCATTAAGTTGAGAGCTGAAAACCACCTGTCAGTCATTTCTGTGAATGCATGCAAAACGTCATGAGTTATTTTTATGGATGTGAACTTCCTTCTAACTCACAGAAATGAAGCCTCTGATAGCTTGCTGTATTAACTGGCTATGGATGCTGCATCAGGCCTTCTCTCAGCTGATAAGAAGAAACATTTATGTAATCTGGTTGTGTAATGTGCTGGAAGAATCGTAAAAGGAGATCAAACAAGGCTGTCTAATTTAGATTGTGTGCACACCATGATTTTAAAACACAGGACAGATATTCTTTATGGGGAACTAAGGATAGCTAAATCTTTGGGTCAGGCGTTGATGCTCCCATATACTTTTGTAACAAAGGAGTAAATTTACATGTGAATGCACTTTAGCTGTCAAGTTAATTCAGCATTTTGTAACTGAAGTTATCTCCTGTCAGAACTGTCATGCAGTTATATTTTATGTCTGTGACAAAGATATACTTGTAAATGTTGAGATGTACAACTGTTTTGGGCTCTTAAACTTTCCATTTATCATCTTCCAATGATCTAAGCTTCATAAATTTTGGCCATTAAGTGTTCAATAAAGCTAGGCAGTACAACACGGTAGCTGTATTTTTATATAGTTCTTTCTATATTAAAAAATTAGAATATTTCTTCAAACTAATGCTTTTCTGCAAGCCAAAGACTGCATGTACACAGTTAATCTGCTGCACTGTCCAAACTCATGTAAAGGCTCGACCTGACTTCTTACTGCCAATTCGAAAATACCACATCACTGTATCTTTTTCCCAGACTGAATATGTAATCATGGATAAATGTACGTATATGGCCAAAGCTAACTTATCTTGGCCTGGGAAACTTACGTCTCAGCAATAATTTGACTATTGAGATTGTCTTTTAGCCTCTAAATTGCACAGTGAAGAGATGATGTCAGTGTTGCACCTCAGAAACATTCATAATGGCACAAGGAAAGAGTAATATCTGTTCTTTCAGCTGTGAATTTCCTGATGTCAGTAATGCAGATTGAACAATAATATTAACTATTTTTTGTCTTTATTTTTGCTATGTAATGTACTTTGGATTTGACACTCTATTTATAACTTTAGCACAAGGTTGAACACAGTTATCACACCTCATTAGTTGCATGTTTTACCCTTAGAGTGTTAAGAGTCTTTTTCCTATTGATTCCCAAGCTGAGCAATTTCAGTTTTTATTTTCATACTTTGACCTCTAACCCTGGGACCCATTAGGACACTGAGCCAGCAAGGTGTAGACACATCAACTAAAGAGGGAAAGAACTAAAATGACACTGTCTCCAACAAGGGATGCATTAATAGATCTGAATTCAAACATAGAAAAGGCAATTTTTTTCCTGCTGGGAAGCAGAGTCCTCAAGAGAGTCATCTCAGACAGAAGAACATGATATGAAAATCAATAAAGGCCCTATTGTGCTGGTGATGTGTCCGGGAAGTGTCATTTTATATCTTGTTAGTGGATATCTAAAGGAAGTTAAAGCTACTTTGCTCCTAATAATTGGATAAATCCTCTTTCATCAGTGGTCTATTTTGCTGTTCAAAGTAAAAGTGAAAAACGGTGGAGAGCCCAGTTTGAAATTGGATATGATGAGACTGAATGAAGACAATGGCTGCTAAGGGTGTTTTTTTCATTAGGTTAGCATTGTTTCCAGAACTGGTTTTTGGTTCTGTTTTTCAATCAGAGATATAAAAGAGTAATTAAAAATAGAAGGCTTTCTTCTTTGTGTTTAATTGGAATAAAACCGAGCTCTTGACATTTTTACTATATTGCTTAATGCTCCAGACAAAGAAACTGTAAATGCATCATTTGCTTTATTGCAGTGGATGAAGGAATTATGGATCTTGGTTAAGTTTATCTGCATTATTAATATCATAGGCTGGATAAACTGAAATAACAAAAACGACAACTGCACACCCAGCCCTGGATATACTTATGGCATTGCACAATTAGCAACAAATATGGTAATATTATGATAGCAATTTTAATTAAGTTATTGATTAAATAGCCGATACAGTTGTCAGTAGGAAGAATACAGGGTAGAGAAGAAAAAGGAAGAGAGTAATAGTCTGTACTACAGCTGAGTCTCTCAAGTTTTTCCTTAGGCAGCAGACATTCTGCAGTCGCTATTACATATTATCATTTGAGATCACATTCGTGAAACTCAAAATGGAACCTTTTTTCTTCTGTGCCTTTCAAGTCAGATTATTGTTCATTTACATGTGAATTATTATAGAGAGAGGAGTTGTGGTAGTCGACTGAGTGTTGAGAGTACTTCAATACTTTCAAGATCAAGTAATTCTGTGCTTAAATTTTCCTGGTTACAGACTTTTATAAAGTCTCTGCTCCCCTCTGTTTCCTGTACACCACAGGGAAAAAAAATGAACAAGGAGAAGTTTAGTAGTCTTTTCTCCTCTCTGGAAGAGGACCCTCTTCAGTTAGCAGACATCTATTCCTTTCTACTTTTATTTTATTTTTTTCACTATACTCCTTTTCCTTTACCCCACAGCTTTTTGTTTCATTTCTTTATGAATCAGAAGGTTCCCAATCAGTTTGCTTTTTTGGATGCTCTTCTCCTTCTAAGATTCAGTAACTAACTCTCACACATCTTCTGCATTACTTTTTTAGATAGTGCTTCTCTCCACAGTGATTGTGTGGATTTTGTTTGTTCTTTGTTTCTTTAAAATTATATGAAGAAAGGCACAAGGCCAGAAGCCCTTCTTTTCTGACTAATAATTTTATCAAGGTAGAAAGAAAGATTCTGCTCTGCCTGCTGGGCTGTTGAGTGAAGCAGTGGCACAAGAGGGAAAGCAGAAAAGCTGACCTTTCCCCTTGCAGTGTCAGCTCTGATTTTTCCTAAAAGGTGTGATACATAGTATGTTGCGTGAGTATAACAGGAGGCAAAACCAATGTTAAGAAACAGTTGGGTTTCCTTGTTTATCCACTCCTTCCAACACACATAAACTTTCTTGCAATGAAGATGTTATACTTATTAATAGCTCAGGGATAATCTGTCCCAGCACCCCCTCATATTCCTTATTTTCTTATTAAAGTGTATGGAAAATTACAGATCATGACCTGAACAGGAGACTAGCCCATGAGAAAGGGCTTATGTTAGCTTGGGAATGCAAGTACACTGCCTTGGCCTGTGCACCTGCAGGTAGCTAGATGAAAACTTGTTTGTGAGAAAAGTGCCCTATAGCTGTAAGCAAGTACCTTGTTTTGTGTGAATGACCTTGTTTACCCAGCTCTGTATTTGTCCCCCACTATTATACAAATAGCTACGATACCACAGAGGCGCCCCCTCCCTGCTCCAGCTGAACCCTGCTGTGGAACCCTTGCCGGGTTGCTGCCGCCGGCATCACTATAGGTGAGCCCCCCTTGCTGGCCCGCTGCCACCGGCACCCCTATCGGCACAGACTACCCGGCAGACATGTCGGTATCGTGAGTACCCTGCTATTAAACTGATGAATCTGAGCTCGCCTCAGAGTGCTTTTCTTGGAGTTGATGAACCTTAAAGCAGAAGTGCTGTCGCTTTTGCACAACATAAAGTAGTCTTAATAATTTGAATGAAAATCTTACTGAAGATAAGGAAGTCATTCATTTTCACACCTGTGGAAGATATAGTTGTTTAAGATTTTTTGCTTTAATAGCATTTGACCTCATATTGTTGATTGTTGATGCAATGACAATTAGGACCACCTTTGCTTCCAGGGTTATGTTAAAGGCATATGGGACCAGAAGGCTTCATAGTAAATACAAGGCCTGAATAATAGAAATTGATGTAGTATATATGTATAATGCAGTTAAAAAGATAAACCTCCAGCAGCCTTTGAATGAATTTTCTCAGCCCATAACAGTAGTGTAATCAATGCAGCATGGATGACTTTTCCACCTACCTCTGACCTTGCAAGACTGTATTTAGCAACAGCAGTGATTATGTGACTATCACTGACATTTTAAAACTATTGTAACCTCTAGGTGTAGCCCTTCAAAATGTACATTTACCAAGTACAGTAACTCTTGCTGTTTTTGCTGTCTCTCTAAGTAGCCAGTTCCTTTCAGAAATTTGTTAGATTCTTGACCTTTCATAAAAAGCTGTTTTCTTGCACATTCCTCTTCATTACAGTTCTGGGAGTGTATGTATGTATTTCTTTCACTAATGTCTGCGTATGTGCAAAGTTTCTGGTTTCTTATCCCAGCTGTACAGAATAGGTCAGGGGTTATTTATTTTCTGCAAAATACTGTTCTCAGTTTACCGTTGACTTCTTTTATATGTTTGATCTTTGTCACACAAATTCAGTTGAACAACAGAGCTCGGTTAAAATCTTCTATTAAATTTCTGTTCTTGAACTTAGGTGACTGCATTAAATGGACATCCTCTTTAATTTGAGTAATGCATTTTATTAAAATCAGACAGTTCAGAACTCTCAGTGCCACATTAGCCTCTTTTTCTCTCTTTCCCTTGCTCATTGGAAGAAAATGGCTCAAACAGTACTTTGGGTACTGCTTTAAAAAGTGCTTTCCCTAATAGTCTTGTGATGGGTTCACCCCAGCCAGTCATTGCCCCCTAGCAGCATGAGGGAGAGAACTGGGCAAAATCAAGAGAACATGTGTTCAGACAAAGCTAGTTTAGTAAGTGAAGGAAAGAGAAGGAGGAAACAAAACAAAAAAGTAATGCAAAGGCAATGGCCTACTACCTACCAAAATTAGAGTAATACTCAGCCAGCATTGGCTACCTCCCCCAAACACCCTTCCTCTTATGTTTCATTGCTGAGCATTTAGTTACATGGCAAGGAGTATCTCTTTGATCTGCTTGGCTCTATGCTACTGGTTGGGTTCCAACCCAGCTTCTTGCCCACCCCTGACCCACTTGCTCTCTGTGGGCAGAGTTGGGGGAAAATTAGGAGAGAAAACCTTCATGCTGTGCAGGTATTGCTCAACAGTAGTCAACACATTGGAGTGATATCAACATTATTTTAGTCACAATTGTGAAACAGCACTGCGTGGGCTACTCTGAAAAGCACGAGTTTCATCTAAGCAGGACCTAGTATAGCAATACAGTTAAAAAATTGTATATTCTGACTTTTTGAGATACTTGTTTCTTTAGTGTACCTTAGAAAGAAGATAGGGACTCTAACAGAGTTTAGCTGCCTTTTTCATGAAGGCACTGGAAAGTCAGAGATTGTTTATAAATTCAGGTAAGCTTATTCTGATAAGCAGGTGTAGCTTCTGTCTTCTTATTCCTTTCCTCCATCATCTGAGTCTGTGAAAGGTAGAAACTCCTTAAAAACCTGATCAGATGCTGTATTCTGTATAAGACAGGAGGGAAGTTCAGTCAGTCTTTGACTAGTGTTTCATTCCTAATCTCTCTCCTAACGACCAAATATTATCTCCTACTGCTCTTGAACGTAGTGAATGGATAACAGTGGTTAAACTGGCTGACTGAAAACGGAGCTGCATGTTTTACTCTCTTTCCTAAGTCTGTCATCCCATTACTGCTGCCAGAAATGTTTCATTACATTCATGTTCACTGTGATGAATTCCCCTAGAGGAGATAAGCCATTGCAAGTCAAATCACCAGCAGTTCAGTATAAAGTCACATCCAGAGTTTTTGCAGAATGTGTGATAACTTTGCTCTAGGACTCTGTTGTATGCAGACATATGCTGGTCAAAAGTGATTTGTGTGGTATACTTAGGGAAAAGATATTTCATGGCAGGGTGATGTATGTGTCAAACCAACCCACATATCTCACCTTAGACTTCCAAAGATAGTCTCCTGTGCCAGGAGAGAGATTTCTTTGTGGATCTAGAGCTCCTTTATAGTGTTTGCCTGCCAAAAACCTCTCTACAACCACAAGCAAAACAAAGCAGACACAAACCTCTAAACAAATGAACAAAACTCCCCACTAAACTCAGTGAATCCTCTGTACTTTTCTCTACGTTTGTTAACAGAATACTTGTCCTCCTAAATTAAGTGTCTTCGAGCCATATCTTCATTTTGGATCTCAGAAAATGAGCAGTTAATGATAAGAGTGAGCTGAATCCCTACCCATTATACCAAGGCCAACCTGATGCCTTGGTATAATGGAAGTACTGATAGATGATTCAATGCACCAGGTGGTTGCATTGAAAATAAATTAGTGTGAAAAGCAGTAATAATTTGATCTGTTAAAGTAATGCAGTTACTTAAAGGGAAAAACTGATTTGCATCTACGGTAACAGTATTTTTAGTTTACTAAACAGATTGTTTCAGTTATAGGATGTTTCCTATACTAGCAAGCAACAAAATGTATTGAAATGGACACTAGACACAAAAGAATTCTCTATAGTTATGGGAACATCCTAGATTCAGATATTGTGTTCCCTGCATATTTTCATTTGTCATTGTCTTTATGACTTGTCTGGTCAGTATGAACAAAAGTAAATATTTAACTGCATTTTCATAAGCTAAATAAAACATTGCCTTTTAGTCATCATTTAAGTATTGCTTTAGTACTAGAAAAACAGGGGATGAAGTTGAGCATTAATACATTTTCAAACCCTGCCTCTAAACCGTGATATTTTAGTTGTATGACAAAGGATTTCTGTAATAGTCAAATAGAATGTAAAATGTAATTATAAACCAGAACAAGAAAAATTAAACTTGACCATTACTTACAATAAAGGAATCATAGCCTAATACACAAAGAATACAATTATCAATCAGAAAATCTTTGTTGCCTCCCCCTACAAAAGCCTTTCTTACTCTATACGTCAGCTTATCTGTTAAATAAAAGTATTGGATAACCCTTCCTGGGCCCTTAAGTGCACCAGTGTTGTGCTGTCTGTGCTTTTGGAGTGTGTCCCATAAGTATAACAAAGTACAAGAGGGATCCAGGACTTTGGTCTTGTCTCTCACTGCAGGTTAAGGCCTAGGTAGAGGCATTTTGGTAGGCAGCTGCACAAAGGCACAGAAACACCCTTCTGAATTACTGTGGTAGAATCCTAATCTGTCAGCCTCCTGATGAGCATCAAAGGGTCCCAGGTGAATCCTCAAAAACTAAATGTGACTAATCATACTCTTCCTCAACTGCAGACATTTTGCGGAGCTCTCTCCTGACCCTAAGGTGTGTTTGGGATATCCTGCTGGGAGGTTTATTCCTTAGATAATGAACAGGTCTTGAGTTTAGTAGTGCTCAATGCAGCACTACTGATTACAATGTAATCTGTTTCACTTGTTTGTGTTTAATTATTCATGAAAGTAATATATGTAAGTAAGTTGTTGGGTTGTTGTTTTTTTTTCTGGAAGAAAGTATTAGTTCTGATTTAATTCAGTAGTAATGATGACTAATGTGAATTGTTGGTTGCTTGAGGCTGTGGTTTTTGGGCTGTGATAATGGGAGTCTGGGATTTGAATAGTAATATATAAGTTTTGCTCTTAGCAATGAGTGGGTATTAAGTATACGAGGAACTTTCTGCAACAGACTTGAAAAGCTGGAGAAGAGAAGTTAGCTTTGGCTCAAGCGTTTGCAACCAAACTTTTCAGAATTTTGCTCATCACTTCAGTTTTATTGAAGGGACAATTGAGAAACTTCCCTTGAATTTCCATGGACAATTTACAGTCTTTAAAAAAAGCTGTATAATGTAAAGCTTGTCCAGCATTTGGGGTTTTATTTATTTATTTATTTATTGGAAAGTGATGTAGAAATGGCTGTTATTGCCTTGCTGTTAGTGTTGCCTAAATGAGTCATTCAAACTGGAATTTTTATTTCTGCAACTCACCAACACTTGAAGGGGGGCACAATTAAAAGGCAAAGAAATGCCTGAGTCTGGATATATTTGTGTGAAAGTGTTTATAAAAGCCTTTGGAGTTAGCTATGTGTTTTCTTATGTACAGATTTCAAATGAATTTCAATTCAAATTCAATTGTGCACTGTATGTGAAGCATACTCAAACTCAACCTCCTACGTGAAGAGGAGATGATGACAAGTAGTGCAAACTGTACAAACCACAAAATGTGATATTATTATTATTATTTGAATGTAGAGTGGGTGAGTTAGAAGATGCAGAGGCTTCCTCCTTTTCTCTAACCCATTTTTGTCTTTTATGTGATGCAGCAGCCACATTCATTTTAGATTTTTAACAAATTAACATTATGAATTATGAAAGAGCAAACATTTTCTGGTTTGACTTTTCGAAGATATCAGAGTGTGTTTTGCATTTGTAGAACAAAGGCAATCTGCAAGAATTGAGAACACCCTGAAGCTGGGTTGGAAAAGAGTGAAACTAGCCTGAGAATTTAGGTTCTACATGAATATATAAGCTACTGTTCTGCAAATACAATAATTAGAACTATTACAGTTTGTTTGGCACTTTTGGCTGATAAGGAGTGTGTTAAGCGTGATGAGGCTCATATTTTGTTTCAGTTACATTGCACTATGCTTAGAAGGTCCTCAGTAAATGTCCATACATCTTTCTATATTACTGCCAAGTTCTGAAATGTCTAACACCAACCTAATATTTGAAATTTATTAAAACTGTATAGTCAATCTGAGATTTGTACTGTAGGCCTGCTGAGCCTCAACCACAGACACAAAGCAGCCTTTGAATTTCCATATCATGAATTTTGTATGCAGTCTGTGTGAATCATAATGTTAACACTGTGACAAATAGCTGACAATTTAAAAAAAAAAAAAAAATCTATTCCCCATTAGCCCTCATCTCCTGCTCCTCCCTTACAGCATTGTTACTTACAGACTGCCCAGAGAGGTAGGTGGTGGATGCCTCATCCCTGGAGACACTCAAGGTCAGGCTGGACAGAGCTCTGAGCAACCTGACCTAGCTGTAGCTGTCCATGTTAATTGTAGGGAAGTTGGACCAAATGGCCTTTAAAGGTCCCTTCCAACTCTAACGATCTACGATTCTATGATGCCATGACTGTTTTAATGCATGGTGTTACCATTTCCATCTTCTTCAAGCCAGTGGTAACTCCACTGGAGTTGTGGAGCTGTTGGGAGCACGTAAGCTCTGTAGCACAGGATATGCCGTATTTCAGTATATGATATAGACTCATGATTAAGCAGGAGTTAAAGTAGCAGCCCAGTGTGTGCTCTGTTCATTGTGTGCCTCATCCACTGTAACACCAAAGATATATTAATCCCCAGTACTGCCCACATATCTAAACATTTTTCTTCAGTTCACTTGGCCAGTATTTTATCCTGTCTTCTGAAGAGGGAGTCCATTAGTCATTTTAAGTAGTGACACATGCTCTCAATAGTACAGATGCACAGTTCCTGTTTTTCAAGATGAACAAAAATGCACATTCTGTTCAATTCACAAAGCAATTGCTGTCTCACTGAAGTTATATTGCATTTTTTTTTCTGTAAGTACTGACACAGAAAAGAATGGAACAGTTTGTAAAGAAAAATGTTATTGAAATGTTTAGCACTTCCTATACAGAAAGTACAGATGTCTCCCAGCCCAACCTGAGAAGGGATTTCCGTGGAAGTCAATTTGTTTAATGGACTGTGATTAATTAAGATATTAGAATTTTGGAACAATATTGTACCTTGAAGTTACTTAGAAGTTGTAGCACACTGATGTATGTACTGCATATGACAGGATGTGAGAGAGTCTTGCTTTGTTTTTCAGAGTCTTAGATTTTTATCAGGCAACTCCAGTTACATCAAATGCCTGAAAGGCCTTAAGGCCTTAAGGAGAAGGACTATGCTTTAATTTTCACTGTTATGCTTCTGCAAGGGTAACTGCAGGATCGTGATGTTCAGGCAGCGGACTTCTGCAAAGCTCATTATCAAGCTGCTAATTCCAGAGATGCCTGCATGATCTAAGTGGACATCAACATAGCCTGCAAGGACTTAAAACACACAAGAAGGTGCTTGAAATACTGCTAAAACACTGGGAGGTTGAGAAAATAGCTTCAGACATCTTATATCAAAACCTCTGGAAATCTGAAAACTGTTATTTACTGTGTCTAGGTAAAAATATGAAACGACATACATAAATTTTATGCTTGCTGGTCCAAGTAGACCTACCTCTTGACCTGAGATAAGAGGTAAAAATTTAACCTGAGAGGAAGGCAGTGACATTTAAGCATCTCAGCCTCCTAGCACACAACCCATACACTGGCTACTTTTCAACAAAAGGGCACGAGAAGTTTATTCTGGCTGGCTTCCCATCAGTTCTGATGTGAAACCTATGCAGTGTTGGCTTTAATGGCATGAAGTCAGTTGGAGTTAAGGAAGGCAAAATAATTTAACTGAGAATTAGTTCCAGTCTGTGGCAGAAATAAAGCCTAAGTGCATTTTTAGATCCTCTAGTTAGGCTTGATTTAGGAGACTTCTTGTTACAGGCTTCCAGTAATAGGAAGAGGAGGACTTCTGTTAGGAATAAATCAGGCTTTTCAGGCTCAGATTGTTGCAGTAACAGTGCTGTGGCTTCTTGTGATTTAATCACATCATATTATGGTTTTTCATCAGGCTCCAGCTCCTGTATTCAAGGGGATGAGAATCACCACTCTCATCTGAAAAAATCTCTTCCTCTCTTGCTTGTAGCCAAGGTACAGCCTTGTAAAACATACAAAAAAGTGAAAGAAGAAAAAAAAAATACGTGGCTTTGTTTATTTATTTGTTTTAAATTATAATGATACTATATGGTTAGCAAGTTTGTTTTGTTAACAAGTTATTAATAAAAAGTATGTCTTACATGTCTTGGTATCTGTTAATGAGTTTTTTTTTAAGGCACGTATTAACCTTTGAAGAACCAGAATACAGGATCAAATATCAAATTGTTGGTGTAATGCTGTCTGTAATTTCTTGACAGAGAGAAAATTACTTTGTTCTGGTTATTCAGCGCTACAACCTTTCTAATGTGAATGCATATCTTAAGTGTTGGGGAATGATTAGTAATAAATAGAAAAGAGTAATACACAAGCCTGCTCTTGTCTTGCACGTAGTTACTTCTATGAATGTACAGAACAACTGAGGCAGGCACATGCCCTTTCTTGCAGAAATCATTGGTCAAAAATGTAGTTTCTTATAAGAAAAGATGTAGGCTGTTCTCAGGAGGCTAGCTGGGCAAGTATTAAAAGCACAATAGAAATAAGGAAGTCTAGCAATAAAAAAATAGAACGGGGTTTCAGTGGTAAAAACAGTGAAAGGGGGCTGAAACTTTGTGGAAAGTAACAGAAATTGAAGATGGGTGGAATTGTGACAAAGATAAAAGAATAGGTAAAAATCTAGTTTTTAGTAAGTTGCTTGATCTGAGATTTATTGAGAACAGAAGGAATAAAGGAAGCACCTGTGAAAAACTAGAAAGAAAAAGTTGGGGTTACAAACCAGAAAAAAAAAGCAGATTTAGTGCAAGATCTGTTGCCTCTGGAATCCCCCTCCCCATTTCTTTTTTTTTTCTGTAGAGGTGTAGAAGGAGGAAAACTAGCTATGTAACAGCTACTGAGTTCGCTGGATTCACCAGCATTGTCATTTAGGCATCTTAGCTGTGGAACATGTTTGGGAATGACAGTGCATTGGCATGAGGCAGAGCCTGCCAGCAGCCCTAGGGAGCCAAGCGAGCTGCAGTGATGTACAAATCACATAAGCCCCTCCTAACAGCAGCAGCCAGAACTCTTCTGGAGATGGGCTTCATTTCAAACTAGCTGTGCTGTGGTCTTGATATAACACATCTGAATCATCTTGATGTTTTTAGAGGAGGAAGTAAACAACATTTTACTTTACAACTTGCTTAACAGCACAAAATAGAAGAGGTAAAGAAATGGTATTTAGTTACTAAGTATGTTTCCTTCTTATACACTTTGCAAAGACAACAGTAGTTCCTGGAGTCTGGATCACTTAACACTTGCACGCTACTTGAAATTTTAAGCTTAATGGATAAATTAATAAAGAGCTTCTATTTGAAATTAGTAGTATAGAAAGTGAAGGAACATAACTCCAATACTGCTCTCCAGTTTTGTTTTAAATTAATGTGGAGTTATTGTTGTCAATGTTTTTCAAAGCAAACAAATATAATACATAGAAAGCAAGCACAATGCCCAGATGTGAAATGGAAGCAGAAGCTGATGAGCACGAATCAAAAGGAGTCATGCTGAGATTATACAGACTGTGCCAGCCATTACCCATTTGGAGGACTATTTTCACATCTGGTTACAGCGCTGAAGGGGGGGGAAAAAAAAAAAAGTAAAAAGGATTATATCACTTACAGATATAGTAGTACAGAGGTCAGCATCCTGATCCTGGCATAAAAGAAATGAGGTTGTGATAGTAGGAGAGAGAACTGTATCCCCTGTACAGTTTAAGAAGCAGCAGCTTTAGAATCTGTAACTGTTGTGAATTGCTTTGTTTACCAAATACCAACAATTAGGCATAACTCAGTAGGTATAATTCTCCCTTGCCTAATATTTTATTAGATGTGGCAAGAAATAAGAGGGGAGTAAATCTGTGTAAGGGAGATGTTCTTGCATGCAGAAATACACATCAGTCCTCCCTTTCTTCTCTTGCTTCCTCTGTGATTGAAAGAACTACATCTGCAAACATTTTGGGGGTGGTGGGGATGGGGGAAGAATTTGAACAAGAAAACAGGCATCTCGTGATGTGGAGAAAACAGCAATAAATGACTCTAAATGAGCTGATGTCCATGGAACAAATGAACTCATCCCCCTTCATATGGTCTGTGCTTTGCAAAAAGCATCAGAAGTGTGTCAGTGTTTGAAAAAGAAACCACTTTGGACTTGTTTTGACTCCTGAGGTTGTTATTGAGGTAATTATCCATTTCCTGTATGTTTGTGTCCCTCCTGCCCCCATCAGCCCAGTAACACAAAGAGCTTCAACCCAGATTGATAGAGAAATAAAGGTCTCAGTCTCCAGGTCCATTCCAGAAGGAGGATCTCTGGCAGCAGATAGAAAAGCTGCGGAGTGAGCACAAGACTTGTGTAATGCCCAATCACTTGCATGAAGTTAAAGCTGTTATGGATGTCCCACTCAACAGAGAAGAGTTAAAGTTGGTGTATGGACGTTACTAAACCCCAGAAAACCCTCCTGTAGTACCTATTCCAAAAACACAAGGATGAGTAGTGGGTGTAGAAGCCTTGAACTTGTCTCCAAAACTCCAAATGATTCCACAGTTAATCTTACACTGCTGAGGACATGGTGGATACCTTATTTTTATTCATCAAGTAGTATTGTTTCTGCTACAAATGCAAAGGAAAAAATACAGAAAGACTCCTTTCTTCATCTGGCCTGGCCATAACCCAAGCAGTTGAGCTAAGGTTTAAGCATATCTGTAATGTTCCTGGGAAATGAAGCACTGAGCCATTACATTTTTTTAACCTCATGAAAATTGGTGGATGGTATTTGCCTGTGGAGCTTCACAATATATTTTTTTTAAAGGAAGAATAGGTCTACAAATTTCAGATGCCAAAATGTGGTTCATTACGCTCAGTTGAACAAATTGCTATACTAATCCCTCTTCTAATGTGAGCTGAAGTACTTTACCTTGGTTCCCAGTCATATTAAAAGCTATTTTAACATCTCTGTCAGACCAAAAACTTCAATAGCGCACAAAAAGGCTGACTGAAGAAGAACCTATCAGAAAGAGTGCCTTGTTAAATACAATGTCATGCAATTTTGTAGTGTCAAATATGTTCTAGTGGCTCAAGAGACAACATTGCTGGAGTAATTTACAGGAAGTTAGATTTATTTATTTATTTGCAATAAATGAGAATCTCTTTTAACAATAGTGATTACTAAGTAATTTGGTTTGATTTAAATCCACAGACTTATTATGCTCTTCTTTACAAATTATTTATATTTGTCTGTACTGTGGACATAAGAATGATAGTACTAGTAGTTGTCCCCTTAAAATTTGGGTGGAACTCAACTTTCTGTCAGAGACTAAATACTCTTATAAATATGTTTCTGTGCTATTTGTGCATTTGTGATGTGAGAAATTTAGAAATATTCGTATTGTGTAATAAAACCTAATGGAGCTCTTAGGGCCTTGGGTAGGAAGCATTAGCCTAGCAGATTTTCCTGACACTGAAACTGCAAAGTGCATTATGCATGATGTGTCTTATAGTATTAAAGATTGTTAATGATTGGCAGAAAACTGTCTTTGTGAGTTACACAAACCAGTGATTTTACTTCAGCTCTTAAATGGTAAAGTGCTTACAGTAGTCCTCTTAAAATATGTCATGCAGCGTTAAGGTTATTTGAAAATAAAAGTAACATAAGAGCAGATATCTTCCTTATGTTGTGGTGTGGCTAAAAGCTGTGCAGCTTTCCTTCCTCATTATAAAAGTTTAGTTGAGGTCAGAGCATGTCAAGGGACCAATGGTGGCATGGACAGCCTTCCACTTTTTACCTTCAGGATTCAAATCCAGCCAAATCATTAGTATCTGCAAGTTGTTACCACCCGGTGGCTAAGCACTCTATGTAAAATTAATTTGGTAGTCTCAGCCCAGTTCTGAGTAAACACATTTCCACTTTACAAATATGATGAAACCTGGCACTAATTGGCACCCTTGCTAGCAGCCTCATCAGAGATGCCAAAATAACTGAAATGTTTCTTTTCTTCTAGTGGTGGTCTCTCCAGGTCAGCGGTGAAATACAGTGATGGGACAGTATGGAGAAGATAGCACAGCTGTTGCCCTTGCTGTTTTGTGGACTAAATCTGCAAAGTTGTCAGTCTGGCACATTTCTCATGCCAGACTGTGTGGAGTTATTAGTATTTTTCCACCACCATTGGTGTACTTTCAGCAGTCTGCTGGCAGTCAACTTAGAAATCATTTTTGCCATCTGTGTGGTTGATGCAGTGATAGCGTAATAGCTAAGTTGTTCAAATGTGGGATTCTATGGTATATTTAGGAACTCAGAATTGCAACCAGTGTAGACAGAGCAAATTGCTGACAGGTAGCTATTAATCACTTTTAGCCATTCTTTGCACAGCCAGCTGCTTTGTAAATGAGGATTGGCATGCAGTAGATGAATACCTTCTCATTGTCCAAAATGAAAGGAGTTTCTACTTTGTTTTCAGTGGTAGTAACCACTGATAGATATAGATGTCAACAACTGCAAATGGAGATCACATATTTCAATGTGATACAGTGTTTCAATGTATGTAATTCCTGGAGGAATACAGGTTTGGGGGAAATACTTAAGGAGAGGGAGAAGGAAAACTCTTTCATGTTGTCTCCTTTTGGAAAGTATTTGTGTTTCTTTGATAATTTACTTTTTTCAGTTGAACAAGAAAGTCCCTTTATGAAGTGCGGTCACTGACTTAATTTCCACGACAAAAGATAGGGGATTTGACTCTATTCGTATAGTAAGGTGCCAGTGCTGCTTAGAGAACCCTCACTTGCTGTCAGTGAGGGATTACAGTGATCCATGTGGTATTATTGTTATATTATACCTCATTGAATTCTAAATATTTAGATTGCTCCAAAAGTTGTGCTGATATTTTGAAAAGAGATGGCTTCCTCTGGAAACTTCTCAGCTTCCTACAGAGTGACTGCTGCTCTCTCAGTGCTTCTGTGGGGCTTATGCATTAATCTCTCCAAGGAAGGTATGTAGAATGAAGTTCCTGGCTACTCTTGGCAATTCAAGATTCCACTAATATCACTCTCCAGTTGTGAGGTTCTCAACTCAGGCATGTGTATAGTATGAGGTAACGTTGGAAATTTTCACCTCATATTTGAGTGGCACACGTTTAGGTTGAAGGTGTACATGGTATAGGTATGCGAATCCTAATAGAGTCATTGTTCTTCTCTATGCTGAAATGGAGTTTTTTAGGTTTTTTTTTTTTTTTTAAATGGGATTAATTATGGTATTTTCATTATTCAAGCTCTTAGTTCTACAGTTTTGTTTCTTTGAAATACAATATTGAAAATATGTTCAAGTTCTCTTTCCAGAAGCTTTGGAATTTGTGACAAAATGATGCACTTCTACTGCTTTTCTGTTATATTTTCCTGAGGTTTAATAACTCTCTTAAGCTCTAGCATGGAGCCAAAAAGCTTTATAGATACACAAATATCTATCTATATATGGATAGAGAGTATATTTGTTCAGAAAGGAATGAAGAACATAGTAAATCCTTTCTATCTTGTCTTGAGAGAGGTCCACATACTTTTCCTTCGTAAATCACTGTAGTTCTATGGTTTTGATAGAAATATATCAGTTTCTGCTTGGTAATCAGCTAGCTCAAACTAGCTGTCTCTGTTCTGATTTATTCTATTAGTACAATAAATGTTCTTATGTCTGTGCTGGGATACAGTTCCTCAACTTCTTGGGCTTTTTTTGATGGAGGTTATAAAAGTGAATAGATGTTAGAAAGATCAATACAGTTCATCCAGAAGCTACTCACGCCTCAGAGGGACTGCTAGATACACAATTAATTCACTTCTTGTGATAGATTACTCTGGGGATCAAAACTAGTCCGTGCAAAGTGGTAAACTACTGAACCCAAAGAACTGGAATCTAGTAGGGCTGCTGTGCACTACCCTTGAAATTAAGATTTATGAACATATATACAAAAGTATCCTAATGTTGGTAACGTGCATGCATGGGTTAAACTTGATTCTTGTTTATCTGAATATCTTGTACTCTTTTATTATAAGAAATGGTGAATGTAAATTGCCTGTTGCCTGTTAACCACAGTGGTATATTGTCTGCTTTTACTAAGCTGATGTCTATTGGTCTCTTCTTGAAAGTAAATAAAGCTTATCTTTTCAGTCTGCTTTTACAGGGGAGTTAGGCTATGCCTTTTAAGCGTTCTTTTAAAGACTGTTTTTGAACCACCTGTATTTCTGCTGTATCTTTGTAAGAAGAGATTAGCAACTAGCTAATCTCCTAACACTAGTTGAAGAATGGTAGGTGGAGTGGTAGGATCCTCTAAGTGCCATTTCTCTCAGTTCCAGAAAAAGGAAAAAAAAAAGTAGCAGGCATGTATGCACTGACAGCTGAACTACTTTAAAATTAGCTAGTTTGTAACCAGGCAGATTTGCGCTGTAAGCTTTTGGTATATGTATATTTTTAATAATTATTTTCCAAGAGAAGCTGTTACTGAGCTTCAGAAATTTGGAGAATTAAAACACCTTCAGCTAAACAGCTTTTGAAGCCTACAAGCTTGGTATCCTGTGATACTACAATTCATAGGCATTGAATTTTTAATAATTTTTTTTTCCAGTCTGATAGAGTACTTTTTCTAAACAAGACAAGCAGAAAAGCAGAACCTGGTTTTCCTCTGGACTAGCGTCTTGACCAGCCTCTTTAAGATGACTTTGAATATGAATATGGTCTAAAAATAGCATTCATATAGAAAAAGACATGCTGTCTACAGTCTTACATTTTCAGCGTACCTACTGAACTTAAGAGGCAGGCTTTTTCATATCAATGCGTTTTTTCTGCCCACTGTCAGCCTCTGTCTGTGTAGTTCAATGTAGTGATCCTTCATTTACTTTCATAAACTTTTGCTGTTCAGCATTCTTAGCTATTTCTTAACTTGTGTAATATGCAGCCAAAATTATATCTGATTTATTGTGTTTTATATCTTGTTGGAGAAAGAAAATTTAGAAGAATATAGAAGCCAGAACAAGGACAATCTAGCGTGAGTTACGTGCTTGTTCTTCTTGTCATGTATTTTTAGTTTGGTCCCATAATTTGAATTGCAGTAACTAACATCCTAGGAAGTGTTAGAATTGGAGTCATTCTTTTAATTTTCTGAAGTAAAATGATGTCTAGTAGAAATTAAAGCTGATCAATATTTGAATGGGATTGGGATTTATATTTTAAACAATACTAATACAGATTTTGTTTGACATTACAAATTCTGCTTTGAATTTGCCCTATGTATTTACAGTAGACATTTCAAAATGTAGTTCATGCTGTAACGAAGATGCAAAAATGCAAAAGTAAAGTCATTCGTTGCCGGTCACTGCTTAAGTAATTTTAATGCATGTACGTTCTCCTTAGGTATGGTACACTGGAAATGCTTAACACAATGATTGTTGCTTTCTGTAGCTGTCTTTGAGTATAGTCTATCAAAACTTTGAAGGTTACAGAACACTGGAACAAGGTGCTCAGAGAAGTTGTGGAGTCTCCCACTCTGGAGACATTCAAAACCTGCCTGGATGCTTTCATGTGCAGTCTACTACAGGGAACCTGCTTTAGCAGAGTGGTTGGATGAGGTGATCACCAGAGGTTCTTTCCAACCCCTAAGAATCTCTGATTCTGTGAAAACAGATGAATATGGCATTTGGGCCATTCAGTTTAAGTGAAATGAGAACATCTGAGACACATTAAACTTTTTATATTGCAAATTAGTTAAAAATGATTAGCTGTGGGATATCTGACTAATGTGGCAAATGCTAAAATATATTTGAGAACTCACAATATCCATGCATAGGTTAAATTTTGGGATGCACTTTGTAGATACAAAGATGTAGAACTAAGAAAACATTTTGTGTTTTAATTTGAGAATCTACTACAAAAATGTTGTCTTGTTATGATTTGCGTCTAGTGTCTATTCCAAGTCTCATTTTCTGTTCCCCTGGGAATGCACAGAACTGATTGAAAGAATAACATGATTGTGTAACTATATTAATGGAACAGGTAACATCTATTAAATGTGAGAGGTTGTAGAATCCTTTTTTATAAATCAATCCTCACATTCAGTACATGATGGGAAGTAAAATACTGATACCAGTAGAAATGGAAACAATTAATTTAATCACTCTCTGTAGTTACTTGTAATTCATTTAACCACTTCAAAAATTTATTCATTATAAGCCATTTACTCAATATAATTCATTTATCCAATACTATAATTCATTTGGTACTTTGTTCATTTACTCAGCGTAATTAAATCTCCTGAAATGAATGTATTTGTAAAAATTCTCTATCCTTTTATCAGAGCATTAAGATGTCTCAGTTAAATCAAAAGAAAAATAAAAGACTTGTCATAAAGATTCGCTTATTCACAAGCAACTTTGTTTTTATAGCTCATTATCTGTCTGAATTGATACCGGTGCTGACTGGAAAGCTCCCACCCCAGTTTAAGTACAACTGAAGAATTAGCGGGTCATGTAAGAACTGCAGTGGCATTGTTTTTGTTCAGGTAGTTTCTGGTCTGCTGTTGTCTGTGGTTTTGTTGATTGGTTGCATCTTATTTCTGTTTTGGTTTGTTTTTCTCCTTCTTCTTTACTTCCACAGAAGCAAAAGATCCTTCATTAACCTTCTGAACATTAAGTCTAAAATAAAACCACAATGCCCATGCTAGTTGTCTAGAGACCTATCAGAGACATTCCCACAGAGTGTTTCAGGAAGACTGGGATAAGCTGCCAGTGGGAGATGCAGAGGAAATATGCTGTAATACAAAGGCAGTTGAAGTACCTACTTTGGCTTGGCCATCTAAATAGAAGTTCTGTTCCCTTCACAAAGATAGGACAAAGAATTGATATGCTCATTAATATCGGAGGTGGCCATTTGAATGAACACAAAGAATTAAAGTTGCTGAAGTAATACGACACGCACTTGTCTGTCCTTTGCCCTATCTGAAAGGACAACACTGTTACTAAAGCAATTTCTGATTATTTCGCTGCTCCCCACAAGCTTGCAAAGCTGGTTTATCATTTCCAGAGGTTAGTAAGAAGCTACTTATGCATATACAGAACACAGTATAGCTCAATATTTGTGGGAGCTGATGTTCTGCTAATATCACAGTCTTGGTTCTGTCTCTGTGTTTCTCCATGCTTTTTAATTTAAGATCTGTAAGGCAAGCAAAATCCATAAAGTAAAATGGCATTCAGTGGTCTCCTGCATGATCACACAGCTTTAGTGTAGACTTTCACCTGTTTCCAGGTCACTGGACTGTTCTCCTCTCTGACACAATATTTCCGGAAATTGTTCAGTTGTCAGCTGCTCTTTTCAATGCCCTTGCCCTTTTCAGTTTTCCTAGCCACTTACCCACTTGCCTTTTTGTTTTCAGTGCTCTGTTTTTCACACACCGTGATTCAAAGGGCAATTGAGTTACTAAGGAAGGAAAGTGGTGGAGGCTGGGTGAATGGCTGACATGAAGTAAAGAAGCTTCAATCTGCAGCCTCCTGCTAAGATGATATGGCATGTCCCTGTCCCTTTCTGAGAGCATGGAGAGATCCCTTAGAGATATTGCACACAAAATCTCTCTTAAAAATGAAGAAGAAAAGTCATAAAAATGTGGTGTAATGTGGTAAAAAATATGAAAGCAATGTAATATTGTGATAAAGTCATCAAAAATCATATTCACATGAAAATCTTTGCTATTTATTTACACATGAAATTGAGATTAATGGCACTTTCACTTTTATAAAGATTTTTGCTATTATAAAATGTATTATAGGGAAAATAAATTTCACATAGATTATAACTTACTGACACCTTTATGTTATGCATCTGTGATCCCATGTCTTTAATGATCTCAGTCAGCATTATTTGGTCAGTAACAAAAATATACATGCACACTGAATAGTTTGTAATAATCTTACGTGATTATGTAATTCTTGAGATAAGAGGTATTATATCAGACAAAGAATGTCTGTAGAATGTACAGTGCTAAAAACTTTGATGTTCATAGGTCACAATTTTTTTTGTAATACTTGGTGCTGATGCGTGCATTCTTTTGCAATATTCCTGAGACAAGCAGAGAGGTAGAAAAATTAAGTAGTCTTTTTGACTATGCATTGAATCACAGTGAGTGAGTTGTGCATTGCAAGATTGTGGCTGCCTAAACATCAACAGAAGAGTGAGGATGATATTGATATTGGTAGTACCTTTCGTTACAATGTACTACCAAAAACCAGAAATGCACTTAAAACGGTCATGAGAAAAGAGATAGCATTGGAGAAGACAAAATAATAGAGTTGGCTGTGTTTAGATGCAAGATGGTACCACAGCGTCCTTCAGAATCTTCTTCACAGAGGAAGAAAAGATTGATTCTGCCTCTCTCTTCTCCCCTGCCTCAGTGTACCAGATAGGGCATCATATAGAATCATAGGAACTGTAGGATATTCTGAGCTGGAAGGGATCCACAAGGATCATCAAGTCCAACTCCTAGCTCCATGCAGGACCACCCAGAATTCAAACCCTTAGTCTGAAAGTGTTGCCCAAACGCTTCTTGAACTCCAACAAGCTTGGAGCCATGACTACTGCCCTGGAGAGCCTGTTACAGAGCCTGACAACCCTCTCTGTGAAAAACTGTCCTTCCAGGAACATTGGTGATGTCACTGGTGGAAACTACTACACTATACACTTCACTTGTAAGAGAGAAGCATGAATACATGTATTGATATAATGAAGTGATTTAACATCAACTTAAAAATATTTGAGATGTCTGGGTACACTTGATTATTTACTGCATAGAGGGTAGGGTAAAACACACATACAGGAGACCCTTCGGTTGAGTCATGACATCCAGAATAGATCCCCTTTCTTTCTAAACTCCTTGAACCATGGAGGTAAGGAGCTTAGGTATGGCTGGATCAACTTCTACTCCCAGGCTTGGTCGATGTGTCAGCAAGGCATCTTGGCATCAAGGTATAAGGGATCTCTGCACAGGCATAACCTTGTCTCTGCTCAAGGAGAGATCCTGTCATGGAGACCACTGCTGTGCAGGGGAGCTCAAGGAGCTCTTGATCTGCTCACTATTTATAGGATACGATGATTAACTCATTGTCACACTTTTAGGTGCATGTTCAGCTTGCCCTCAGCCGTAGAGCCTGGTGTCTGCTATCAGTTCTTTCAACCCCACAGCTTGAGACAGATTTGTGGTCATTAGTCTTTCTTAGTGAGAGTGTTATCAATATTGTTGCTCATTGTCTACCTGTGCAAGGCCTTGTGTGCAAGACCAGGACAAAGGAGGAAGTTGGGGAAACAGGGTGGGGAGAGGAGGAGCACACTGTCACAAACTAACGTACAGGGAGGGGTGACTAAACGTCTATAAAGTCTATTAACATGTGATGAACTTGGAGTTGACTGGTAGCAGGATGACGGATGACACCATGAGTGAATGGATAAAAAGGAAACAAAAAAGTTTAAATCAGATGATGATGTGTGGTCTTGGAAGCAGAGAAAGATGTAGACAAATTGCCTGGAATTCATTAGCTTTTGTAAGGTATATGACTTTTATAAAACACATTCCATCTTTCATTTTTGTCTCTGAGTGAATCCTCAGGTCTAATATTAAAACAATTCTGAAGGTAATTTGGCTTTATGCTAAACTTATGACATATGAGCTTCCCCTGACATCACCCCACCCATACCCCTTGCCCATAAGATTCCATGAAACTTGGAAGTCTTTTCTTAGAGATAAAGGGAAAGACACATTCCAAGAAAGCTGTGTGAAGTTGCTTTAGAATTTGTAATAAAATCCAAGTTTTGAGCCAGCTTAGAAGAGAACTATGATTACATTTCTTATTGGATAAAGTTTTTATAATGTAGGTGATGAATGATATTCTTAGAGAAATCTATCGTTCTTCTGGTTGTTTGAATGCAAAGTGATTGGACTAAGTTATTTTTTTCTCCTTGCACCCCTATCCCAATCTGAAAATTTATTGGAAATACTGACTATTTTTATTGTCCTATTTCTTATTTTCTATTTCATTTTCTTCAATTTTAGTAAGGCAAAAAAATGGAACAATACAAGCAAACTTTTTTTTGTTATTTGTTCTCCTCTTTCATTTTTTCCGCTGAAATTTTTGTTTTCCAAATCTGCTCAATTTTGAAAATATGTATATATGTATATATAAAAGATGGCAATAAGGACTATTAGAGGTATTTGCCAATAGATGCAATAGCCATTGCCATATTATTCCTTTTTTTTTTTTAAAGTACATCTCCAGTAACCTTTCACATTTGAAAATGCTGTCCTGTACCTTGTCTACATGAATGTCCAAGCATGTGTTGATCAAACAAATATCGTTGTCTCTCTCTTTGTAATTATGAGTTGTAGTGTATGGGAATAAGGAGAGAAGGGGAAAATGAAATCAAAGTCTATAATTCATTTCCAGTCATCCTGCCTTAGTCTTTCTTTACTTTTGTAGTATATCAGTTGTGTGATACTTACAGAAAATGGTGATGCAAAATTGCCTCAAATTTAAGCTACATTCTGACAAGTGCCATGCAGAATTACAAAATGTCCTAACTTACATTTCTATGCATTTGCATTTCTTAGTGTTAGATTGTGATTTTTTTTTTTAAATAGTAAAATTGAACTCAGTTGAAACTCAGATTTGGCTTTGAATTTTTGAGTTCTGATTTCTACTCACAGTCACAATTGGGATGGTTACTGCAGTCAGGAATCACTTGATTTTGATTGTTGTTTTTATGGTGCTATGATCCTGTTGGTGAAAATTGCTCTTATTTCACAGATGAGGGGCATCTCTTTTTTGTCTGAAAACTTGAGAAAACCCTATTATAAATCTGTGTATCCCATGGCAAGATTGGTTTAGCTCTACTTGTTCTCCCTTTCCCTTTTTAGGATACCCAATGCATAGAAGTTAGAAATATGAAAAGAAATTACTTAGGCTTTTTTAGTTTTAGGTAGTCACTGCTTTGTCCAGTGCTATGCATTTGTTTAGTAACTTGTAATAAGAAATCATTTATTTTTCTGAGATTAGACTGATTTCCTAGCTGTATAATTTGGGAGATGTTTGGTTCACATAAAAAGGAAGAACGTTTTCAGAGCCTATGCTCTCAGCTCTGAGAATGTAAAATAGTGCCAGGTATAAATAGAATTATAATGTCGTGAGTTTTATTTTGCATTTCATTCATTCTTTTGATATGAAAAGCTGTTACAATTCATTATCTTGACAGAAAGAGTCCTGTAGGGATGAAAAAATTGTGATTTGTGGTAGGTTAAGTCAGAATGGAAATATCTCACTAAAGGAAAGCCTGCAAGAAGCAAAAAGAAAAGAGTAATTCTGCTATTAAAAAGTTATTGCCAAAACCAATAGCTTTTATGGAGTCATCGTATCTTTGATTTAGCCAAGGAAAGAACTGAGGATTTGTGTTTGAGACAGTGCCACAATATTTAACAAAGATAAATGATTCTTTGAATGAGAAGAAACATTTCTTACTACTTTACACTTCAACGACTAAAACTTTTTTCACTTACTTTAGTTTATGAATTTTAGAGTTGATGATACTTAGGGGCTACAGCTTTCACATTTCCAGATACATTTTCTGAATTCTGTAGATCTGGAAAATTTCAAACAAACAGACAAATCTTATTGTTTGTGTATGAAAAAATCAACAACAGAACAGTTTTGAGAATGGCACATGAATAGTGCCAGTGCTTTGCCCTTAGGTTCTTAGTGTAAAATGCAAACACAATCTTTGAAATATTTGTGATACATACAGCCAACTGAATTAGCATTGTAGTGCTAAATTATTATTTTTTTCTTGAATACAGGAAAAGGTCAAAATAATTCTTTTTATTGTACTACTTGGTCTTTATTGAATAAATATTTTGTTCCTTTGAGGATCTAGCCCTAGGCTTTGACAAGAATGGAAACATGATGCACCATTCACTGTCTGAGATAAAAATGAAATACTTAACATTTAATTTGTATTAGTTGATACAATGCCAACAGTAAGAATAAAGTCACACTCTTTCTTGAGAGAATTGAGAATATTCTGTGTGCTTTGATGAATTTGAGCTGTATCTTTATAAGTAGAAAAGGCTTATGACTGTGGCAGGAAACATACCATTTTTTGGCAACTCTGATACACTGTTGGCTTTTCATTGCGGCCTGTAACATTACACAGAAAGTCAGTTAGGAAGTTATTTAATGACTTTCCCCATGGTAATAGTTCTGTCCCACTGCATTTCTTTTTAACTTTATTCCTCTTTGATGGTGGACTCGGTCTTGAATGAGGTTTAATGCTTTCAGGAAACTCTTTCTTTTGCATACAGGACCAGTATAATCTGAAGTTCCTGAGCTTTTTGTTTGCAAAACAAATTTGTTTGGGATGGTAATAATTCAGCAGATACTGGGCAGATTTTCAGAGGAACTGCAAGAAAAGGGAAGATATGATACAAGTATGGCTTTGGTGATGAGCTTTTGCTGCAGAACATGAGGACTCTTAGAACATTACGGAGGAAATTACCCAAGTTTATTTATTTACTTATTTTATTGTTGAAACCTACCATCTCCTTATTTCATTTTAGTTTTGAAGAATAATAAACTGTATTGCTGAAATTTTTCAGGGACAAAAAATCCGCTCTTATTTTCAACTAGGAAGATGTGAGCCCAAATAATTATTGTGATAAAGATGCAATTGACAGAACACCATGTCTTACAAAGAGACAATAAAGAGGTCATTGCATTGAAAAATATAATAGCAATTGTACAGAGGAATAAATAATAGTGTTGCCATATAAAGATTATTGTCTAGAGTTTTAGGGAGTAACTAAACATTAGTAAATTCTTAATAGAATGATGGCAAGAATCTTCATGCAGTACTCCACCGTTAGTTATAAATCTGTAATGATATAAACTGCAATACCTTTTACCTCAATGAAAACTGTTGCTTCCACTGGAAAGCATTTCTTCAGAACAGTCTGTGTAATAGATGGAAGCAGCCAGGCAGAAAACATGCAAAACCTATTCCTTTTTTTTCTTTTTCCCAATTGTTTTGTTTCAATGAGAATTGAGCTTATTTGTCACTCGTCTTCTTATGTAAGCAGAGTTTCATGTTCTTTCCCAACTTCTCTTTCTGTTTAGCATTAAGACTCTGTTCTAGAGGAACCTGTTAGTTATTCAGTAAATGGAAAGTGAACAGGGAATATCTTCATAAAAGATTTCCCCTCTAGAGGATCTCCAGGTGTCACCCTTATGCACAGTAATGACAATGTTATAGCATAAATACACATGTTGACTCTGTCAGAACCACTTGCAAGAACAGACACATGGCCCCAAGGGTTATGCACGCAGCTTGCTCACATGACAGTGTACCAGTGTTCTTGCATGTTTTCCGTGCACTAGCAAATAGTAGATGGGTGAAAAATGGTGTGTAATGGTCAGGTTAAAAAAAAAAAAAAAAAGATGTTGCTGGTACCTGCAGTCTATTAAAAAATAGAAACGTTCTTCCAGAAACCAGATAGGATTTTAAACCTTTCTGTGCACTCCTGATGATATGTCTACCTGGATTCATGACACTGGATCCTGCAGCTTCTAGTCTTCATGTCTCAAAGTTAAAGCAGATTATGTACAAGAAGAAACTCAGGCTTTTCTGATATTTCTTTTTTCTTTCTTCTGAAAGAGAATGAAAATGAGTTTTGAAATGGCAAAACTGTGAAGTGGAAAGAATCACAACCCTCTATAACTCTGCTAGTAGCTTCTGGGAGACTGACTTTTCTTCTTTTCTAATTCTTTATGTATTTTCACTGCTTGCGAGTTGTGCTGTCTTGATGACATTCTTTCCACTGGTGCTGGAAAGCTGCATCTGGACACTCACCTAAGAGTGTGCTGTGGCCATGCCCAAGGATAGTGTCACTGCGTTTGGTTGGTCAGAGGTGGTTGGGAACTTCATGGCCCAAAGGGGAAACTGTTTCAGAAACTTCATTTCTGTGCTGAAGGTGCCTCATAGGAGTTTGAATGAAATCATGTACTAATAGAAAGAAGCTTGCTCAGTTTCCCAGATAAGCAGGAGGATGGGAGGGACAGAGTGCTTCTTACAGGAACTTATTGTTGTGTGTCTCAGTGGGAGAAAGGAATGGGGTAAGCCAGCTCACCCACCCAGTTCTTGTAAGGATTGCTGCTCAGTAGATATCCAAGTTGAGAACTTTTTCAAAACTCTTTTTTGCCTCCTATAGCTATGAAAAGATTAAGGTGTAATCTGTCGCTAAGTCAAAAATACATTTGATCAAGAACAAATTTTTTTTCTCCTGCCATATTTTGAACAGAATCATGTTTCTATCTGAAAGACTCATTTCAGCAGGTAGCACTTTGTTAGTTTAGAACTTGACTCCAAATAAAATGAGTAAGTCTTAATGAAATCAATTGTTCTTTATTATACTGTTGAAATTTATGGCATATTGTATTTCTAGCTTGTAGAGAAAAATGTTGAAGAGACTCTTTCAGTGTTTTCTTACTAATATGTATTTAGTTCCTTTTGAAAACAGTATTTTGGTACTTATTTCTTTTTCTTGATGTCTGGAGATGGTGGGGCAAAGTCTTGGGCATGAGCTACTTAACAACATATGAGTGAATTCAGCCTGTTGGCCAGATACTCTTGTCTCCTGAAGTGAACTTTATGAAATCTTTAAAATGAGAAAGAGCTTCAGACTGACAAATCCTGTTTATGATTCAAAGTGAGTATGCTATGTCCACCTATGGATATTTCAGCGCTAGGAGAAATGTGATGGCCTTTATTGGCTGATGAGAAGGTGAAGTAAAACACATTCTAAGGCAGAAAAAAATGCATCTAGAAGCAGCTGGAAAATGTGTAAATTGGAGTTTGAGCAGAATGACTCCCTAAATAGAGAGTAATGGAACCATATGATGATATTGTATTACAGTTTAGAATTATCACAAAGATATTTCTGTATTTCTCCATGGTGATAGATGAGTCTACTGATGGTAAATTCAGAAACTTAAGTCTGTTTTATAAATACAGTATTGGAACTGCAAAGAGCTGTGGTGATAGCTTTAAATAAAAGCTGGAAGATTTCATTGTCTTCCAAGTGTCTGTTTATATGGGTATAATCTGTAGTCTTGATTTAACATTCAGACTTAACTTAAATCAGGTTTTGGCTGAAGAATTTCCCTAGTAAAATTTTGACAATATAAGTATTAGGTGTATTTTGCCAAACTGCTTCTTGTGGAATTGTGAAGAACATTTGAAAGCTTTGATACAGAATGGTTTGCTGATTCAAAATGATTTTTCTTCAGAAACTCTTGAATTTTATTTTAAAAGTAACTGTTATGAAGGCTCATAAAGAAATAATTTTTGCCATTCGCTGAACAATATCAGATAACAGCTAATTCAGATGAGATGTGCAAGAGTTTTCATAGCAGAGCTTTCAATCGTGCTAGAGAGTTGAAAAATACATTCTCTCAATATTCCTGATATTTAGTAAATAGGTTACCTTTAGAAAGATCTACATGGTATCACACTTTCATTTGCTGCCTTCGTGATCATAAGTTAAAAATAAAGTTTGATATTGATATACCATACCCTAAGGAAAAAAGAGAAAGAAAACTTTGGCAGTACCGTTCATGTTCCAGCTACCACCTCTGAACTTCAACCTGATCACAGAACCTAAATTATGAACAGGATTCATAGAACATCCCAAGTTGGAAGGGACCCATACGGATCCTTGAATCCAACTCCTGGCTCCACACAGGGCCACACAAAAATCAGAAGATATAACTGAGAGCATTGTACGGATACTTCTCGAACTCCGGCAAGCTCAGTGCCATGACCACAGCCCTGGGGAGCCTGTTCCAGTGCCCGACCACTCTCTCAGTGAGGAACTTCTTCCTAATATTCGACCTGAACCTCTCCTGTCACACCTTCATGCCATTCCCTCAGGTTCTATCACTGGTCACCAGAGTGAGATCAGTGCCTACCACAGTGAGGTCTCCTCTCATTCTCCACTTGTCTGGACTGAACAAACCAAGGGACTTCAGCTGCTTCTCATGCATCTTTCTTACTAGACCCTTCACCATCTTTGTAGCCCTTCTTTGGACACTCTGTAGTAATTTCATGCCTTTTTTGTACTGTGGTGTCCCAAACTGCACACAGTACTCAAGGTGAGGCCTCACCAGTGTGATGTAGAGTGCGACAATCTCTTCTCTCAGCTGGCTCGCAATGCCATGCTTGATGCACTGCAGGATACAGTTGGCCTTCCCGGTTGCCTGGGAACACTATTGACTCATGTTCAGCTTGCTGTTGACCAAGACTTCCAAATCCCTTTCAGTGGGGCTGATCTCCAATGTCTTATCCCCCAGTCTGTATGTATAGCCAGGGTTTCCCCTTCCCAGATGCAGAATCCATCACTTGCTCTTGTTGAACTTCATGCGGTTCATGATTGCCCAGCTCTCTAATTTGGCTATCTGCAAGGCCTCTCCGCCCTTGATGGAGTCAACAGCTCATCCCAATTTAGTATTGTCAGTGAACTTGCTCAAAACACCTTCTAGTCCTACATCCAAATCATTTATGAGAGCACTAAAGAGAACTGGCCCTTAAACAGAGAGCTGGGGAAGCCCACTAATGACTGGCTGCCAACCTGATGTAACCCCACTTACTATACCCACTTGGGCCCAGCCCATGAGCCAATTGTTCACTGATTGCATTATGTTTTAGTCTAGCTGTATGCTGGGCATTTCGTCCAGAAGGATACTGTGAGAAAAAATATTGAAAGCTTCCCTGAAGAAAAGATATGATCAACTGGATTCCCTTGGTCAACTAAGACGGGTGACCTTGTCTAAAAGGAAATTAAATTAGTCAAAAAAGACCTTCCTCTCATGAATCTGTTGGCTCTGATCAATGACTGCATTGTCCTTCAGGTGTTTTTCAATAACTCCCAGAGTAATTTTCCCCATAATTTTACCAGTCACTGAAGTGAGACTGATAGGCCTATAATTACGAGGATCTTCTTTCTTGCCCTTCTTGAAAATTGAAACAACTTTTGCCAGCTTCCAGTCAACAGGGATCTTTCTAGATTCCCAAGATGACTGAAAAATATTTGAGAGAGGTCTAACAATGACATTAGCCAGCTCTCTGAGTATCCTGGGATGACTCCCATTGGGCCCCATGGACTTACACGTAGCCAGGACTTAGCTGTCTTTACAAAACTCAAAGCTAAATTCAGTGAGTAGGGCTACTGATATCAGACATATGGGTCTAAAAAAAAAAAAAAAGAACAAAACCCTGGAGATCAAGAAATAGTTAGGGAGATGCATTTCAGTTCAGAGCTGAAACTCTTAATTGAGAAAATATTTTCTGGAAATTTTATTCTACTATTCATTTAATTTCCTCTTATTTTTTTTTCCCTAGCATTTCATCCCACAATAGCAAGAGTTACTATTACTATTGGGGAAAAATATAGCTAAGTTATTTTTGTCTTTGCTTTGCCATTTTGAGCAGGGATGGTATTTATTCATAGGCAGGCTAAGCTGTATCTTTCCGTTCTTGCAAGGTTAAAACCAGACACTGAGCGAAAGAGATCCTTTTCTGCCAAGGTCTTGTTTTGAGTGGTTTAGGAAGCATCTGCCTTCATTTCAGATGTTTTAGAGCCTTTCAGGAAGTCCACTGGTACCTGTGCTGAGCTGTAGACCTGAGTGTGCCTAAGGGATCAGGGTAGAGCTAGAGGTGACCAAAGTGCTACACATTCACAGGTCCCAGTTCTTATAATTGTATGTTGAATGGGATCGAACATTTTATAAAAGACTTGCTGCTTGAAGAAGCCCCCTGGGAAGTACTTCTTTGTTAACAGATCTTTTCTGTTTTGTTGTGATAGCCAGTCAAATAGTTGCACACAATCTATTTGGTTTACAGCAGGGGTTTACCCCAGGGAAGTTAACGGGGCTTTATCCTCCCCATCAGCTTTGCGTAGCATGCCTTATGCACTCTGTAGTTTTATTTCTCCTATCCCTACTGTTGCCAATAACATGGTGGTATGGTTGTTTTTCATATTGCAACCTGCTTGGTGGAAGAGACAGTAGTTTGCTTCTTTCCAACACGTAATATTTCAGCCTGCTTTTTCTGGCATCATAGGCCCTGACTTAGCATAGCCAAAATGCAGCTCTTTCTTCTCAAATTTTGTATCACGGTGGATGTTGTACCAATCTTCTACTGCTTGTTTTGTAGCGGTAAATTTTTTTTAATTCAGGCTGAATTCAAACTGCTAGGCTGTTATAATATCATTAGAAATTCTGTGTACACAGGGGTTTCTAGATCAGTTCCTTTTCTTTTTTTCCTCACTCATCCAAAATATTTATTTAAGCTATCACGACTTAATTCCCCTGTATCTTTGTAGTGTTAAGGAAGCACTCTTCAACTGTTCTCAAAATTAACCTTTTCATTCATCTGTCTGGTCATCTCCTCTCTACGTTTCTTTCTGTGATGATCTGCAAATCGAAGTTTGCCCAGCACAGTTCAGAAAACAACAGATTTGAAACTTCTTGTGTTTATAGAAATTTCACAAACAGGAAATACAGCACTTTTGTCTGTGTTCCATGTCACTACTATGTTTGCCTTTGTTTTCTGTATCTGATCATTATCTACCAATGGCTTTACAGTGCAAACCCTTTTGAAGAAAGCTACTTTAGTTGAATCTGGAGTCCTGTTTCCTCTGGGCATGTTATTAGGTCCCATGCTGTGTATATTTACTATGCTGACTAACCAGAAAGCCACGTTTCTGCAATTCAGCAGATGCTCTGTAGGAGTTATTTTGGTTAACTGCATGTTGATGAATATTGCCTGGAGTATTTACTGTTTGTTGTCTTTGAGTTGCATGCTTTGTCTCATAGGCTTGTTTCTCTTCTTGGGATAGATGGTAATACTTCCACCTAATTTTAGTGACATTGTACATTTCGTATTTAAATGCATCTCAACAGTTTGCCCTAACTTTGCATTAATTTTCAAACAACTGAAACTCAGCCCTTACAAATGTTTTCGGTTAGAATTATGGCTGCAAGTGGACTTAAAGTGTTACTGCACTGTTCGTATCTGATTTTCACAATTAACTAGATTTATAGACAGAACAAATGGAAAGTCTGTTTGATTAAATTGTGTTTTAACTTTGAGACAAATATGTGACAAACTGGAATTTGAATATGAAGAATATGAAAATTCTTACAATGTGCCAAATCTATTGAAATTGGTAACTGTTTAAGATGTGGTTGTCTAGAAAGATAGTACCAAGTCCAATATTCCACACAGAATAGAAACAAGCAATCTGAAGTATAGAGACTGTCCCATGTATATGGTTTACCTGAAGTGTTCCAAACTAGACCAGAAATATTTCCAGGAAAATTTCCCAGGTGTTAAAAAAGTCCTGTATTCTTCAAGCCACCAACTTCAGAGAAGCATCCTCTTCAACAACCTGAAGCTGGCAAAGAGTGTCCTCAGCACTGCTAGAGAGTTATTTCAAAAAAAAATAGGTAGAAATAACTAAAGCAGTGTAGAACAGCGCTAGTCTTATTATCGTGTAAAATGTCTTTGATTTGTATGTTTACTGTTAAACAAAAAAATCCTTGTATACTGGGTTACAGAACACTAGCCAGTGCACCACAAAGTCTTGCTGTATTCTGTTTAATTTGTTCATTCAGCTGATGTGTAAGAGGAGTGTTGGTTCAAGAGTGTGTGCATGTTAAGTGAAGAATTTGGTGTTTAAAAAAAATAGACAAAGCTACTCCCCACCCCAAAACCAAGAAAAAAGAAAACAGAGCCCAGATTCCATGCATGGGCTTCAGTAAAAACTATGTGGTGTTCACAACTTTTTAAAAAGATCAACCCTTTCATTTTAAATAAAGTAGCTAAAACTTAGGTGAACTACCAATAGTTCACTTTTCAGTAAGTTACAATTAATACTTTTGTAACACTTTTGGCTGCAAAATAATCCATTCAAAGGAACAAGGAGCTCTATCACAAATCTCAGTTTCATTAAATACTGGTTTCAGTCCGTTTCTCCAATTCCTTTATTTTTTTTTTTAGATGCATAGGTAATTTACTAAGAACTACTTTATTCTTCCTGAAGGCTGTCTTGCAGACTGTAAGAGTCTTTCTCAAGTAGGTAACAAAGATGATTTAATCTAGCAAAGCATTTATAAACCAGATTCATCTTTCAGGCCTTCAGAGTATTGCTGAGATTATGCATTCATCTCATCAAAGCTATCAAAGGGCATCTGCCCCTCCAATGGCTAAATGACTTCTCCATCAATTTATGTGAACCATCTCTAGATAATCTCCCTGTAAAAAATGCCATAACCTTTGCTGTCTTGGGGGCTATGAGATTTCCTGTAATAACATCAAATTTAAGGTAAGTTATCTCACATAGAGAAGGAATCAAGACTTTCAAATACACTTGTTAGATCTCTGACAATAAATATATATGAGGCAAATATATGCAAGGATTCTGTCTTGTCTTGATTTAAAACTGAGAAATCATAGTGAACCTGAAAATAGTCACACATGGTTTTTCCCTACCCTTTGGCATCAAGTTTATATGGATTGAGAAAATAGGCAAATTTGAATGTTATAAAACTTTTAAATCTTTTTGTCCTAATTTGTAGGGTATAACCTCTAACAGATAAGTACTTTGAGGATTAAGAATGTCCACCAAACTTTTTCTGAGTACCATAAAATTTGCTTCCTTTAATGGAATTTAATTTGTTTCTTGCAAAGAACAGAACTGCCTGATCTGATCTATCATAGTACTTAACTCTGAACACACTTAGCATGGCAAATTATTAGGTTATCTAAAACTTCTCAGTGCCATTAACTTTAATCTTAGAGCCAAGAACTTCTCCCTTGAATGCAGGAAAACTGCTTTTCCTGTTTGTCCCAAAGTGAAAAACTGTTTCTTACTGATTGCATTCCCCGAATTTTCCATTGTTCTGTTTGTCTTGTGCCATGCCTACTGAAGTGCAATGCTCAGAATGGGAGGCAGTGCTCGTGGTACTGCTAGTTCCAGAAAGAGTAGACCTCCACAGAGGTCCACATTGATGGGTCTCCTATGAGTATGGGATATCTAACTTAAATACTTTGAACTGCCACCTGTTCTCTGTTTTGCTCTCTATTGACTGTGTCAAGAACGTAGGCTGTTACCCTAAGATAGCCACCTGGGAAGACCTAAAATTAAGAATGTGAAATATCTATTTCGAATTTTTGTAAGAGGTTATATTGCATATGTGTCAAAAAAATGTGGTTTTTTTCCTTTCTAATAAGCAGTAACTATTTGCACAAGCAGCCTCTTCTAGACACATCTTTTCTGCTTCAAATAGAGAAAACTGTAGAACCAAATTACTGCTGAACCGTATATGACAGATAGCCTGGCTGTTCCTTGGTAGGCAGTTTTTAATTCTCTCCTCTTATAATGTTTCACATCTAATTATAACTATACTTTAAAACTGATCACGTTCAGAACCTTCCTGATGATGCCTGCCTGTCTGTGATAGTTGTGACCACCAAGCAATACTACAGAAAATGACAGAACTAGAACATTAATCTAAACATATTTTTGACCTAAATGTGCAAATGTGAATCTGTTCATGAAACATCTAATAGTTGTCTAATATTCCTGCCTTCTTAGACTGGAAAATATTTGGTGTGTAGATCAGTAGCCACAAATAAGGAGAATATTTCACTTATTTCCCCATTAGTACATGCTCTTGATGGCATTTGGTAGTGGACTATGAGCATATGTGAATGCCAGTACAGACATATTTCTTTCAAGATGATAACTTGGATCATGAGGTGTTATTCCACAAAACAAGAAACAGTGATGGGACACTATTCCAAACAATTATCTAAGTTCTGTATTGTATACACACATATTTCCACTTCAAAAGTCATTAGGTGTTCTTGGACTTCAGTTATTTGTTTAAATTCTTAGTTGATTAATTATTCTTTGAAGAATCTAGTCTTGGGCTTTGACGGCAGCATGTAAAATTTGGCTCACTTTTATCAATTGAAGTTCTCAGATTATCTTTGAGTTCTGCTTCATAGCTTGAATTTTTGCAATTTAAACTGGTTCACAGTTTAAGCAAGTTGGGTTTGTCAGGCTGAACAATGGTTTGCAAAGACCGAAGTGTTGAAATGAGAATTGCTGATACATTTGCACATCAAAAGATAAATATATGAGCACATTACTAAATATATCAGAGATTTTAGTTTTATTGAATGTAGTTGTTAACACTTCAAGTATTCCCTTAGTTATAAATAAATCTTCCCTGTTTTTTGTTATTGTTATCAACTGTTTGAACAAGTAGCAGAGTCTTTTAAACCAGCAAAATACTTTTCTGTATTACCATATTACCAGTGTGATAAAACCTTTTAAACTAAAAACATTTCTGTAACATTCTTTAAATAGAGGCTTGAATATTTTTCCCTTCAAGATCTCTTTTATTGTCAATGAAGTCTGTCAGTTCAGATACTGGCAATGTGGTATAAAATTGACATATATTTCATGATCTCTGATATCTCTGATATAGGTGACACCACTGAGAGTCATTGCTGTTACTGAATTCCATGTTCAATCATGGGGCAGTAATATTTGCCTTTCTTAATTTTTACTATCTGTTGAAATGAGATTAACATTACCTCTACAGGACTTGTAGGCTTGCAGGTTAGGAAACACAAATAGCAATTTAGATCCCCTAAAGTAAGTATTTCTATGCTACCACAGTTATACTGTCTATTATTGGAACCTGAAATTGGAGTTGAACTTTGTTGCTCTTTTGCAGGTTCTGTATAAGATACATGCTGTAACTGATAGTTATTTCCGTGCAGTTGTACACACAAAGTGAAATAATATGCTTTTCTTCTGCTTTAATAGGCATAATAACAGACTTTTCATGTGATACTTTGACAAGAGAAAGGAGGTACACATCGAAGTGTCGCTAGATTAGATAAACGTCTAAAATTTTAACTGGTTAAAATTATGCATTGTTTAGTAATGTCACTAGATATTGCAGTAGTTTTTCGACCGACAATATGCTACTGAATTGTGATGATACTGTTGAAAACATATGGGATATGCCATTAATGTTTTTACTGTTTGCAATTTTTTTTTGACAGCACAGTTTATCATTAAATACCTGGTAATGAACCATTGCAAACACTCTCCAGTGAAAGAAATAAATGAAAACATTTCTGTGAGGAAAACAAAATGCATTTTAGCTTCTGTGAAATCACTGTTGTCTGCACAGGGTCTTCTTTCAGTCATTCTGAATGTACCATTAAAGTTGCTCTCAGGTAGAACTGGAAGACGTGATACTTGAAGTGTTTCTGAATGAGAAAGTGGCTCTAATATTTCAGCACCTGTTATGCTATCAGAATAGCTGTGTCTCTCTCCAGATGGGTCACTTACCTTCTCATAAACGTAGACTTTAGTATTTTAAAGAAAAAAATTACTCTCCTGAGTATCAAAGATGTCACTTTAAGGCAGCTAGTAAGATGTAGTATAATTATGTGGAAAATGCAGAGATCCAGTGATCACCTACCTTAATCTCATTAAGACCTAGTTCCTGAAAGTGAAATGATTTGTTTGAAGCAATGCTTTAATAAATCTTCAACTGTTAATTGCATTAATTTTTCAGCAGCGAGTTCACACTTTCTGTGTAGCAGTATACACTACATGTGTCTCTGAGGGTGAAAAAAAAAAGACTTAAATTCTTCCATATAAGACAACGAAAAATACATGTGCAGCAGCAGTACTTAAATTTTCAGGAGAATCCAGACACTTTTGTCCTCTACTGCTGGCTGTCATGTTTGTTAATTATTCAAGCACTTCATGACTAGTTCAGGGGGAAACACTCAGCAGAAGTGTTTTTGTGTTGTAGAAAGACATTTGCCGAAATCTCTTAACATGATTTCCACTCATTTTATACCAAAGTCTTAGCTTCTTTACAGCTACAAAATGTGCAATACATTAAATACTGTGATTCTCGTCATCACACTGTTTGTTAAAACAGGAGTTATGTTTTGGTATTGTGGCCAGATATGTTACCTAGTGTGGCTGAAGAAGAGCCATACAGCTTTTTTACAAAAGACAAATTGATATGTGGTTAATAGTAAAAATTTAGTCATATAGAATAAAATAAATTCAGGTCCCATATTTTAAATGTGATATTGAGAACTTTGTGTCGTAGAGCCTCAGGGACACAGGCTGGTAAATGCTAAAGAAATATACTTAAGAGATATTCTTTCCCTAATAACATCCATACTAGGTTCAGTTCTACCAGAGGAAGGAGTCATAAGATCTGTTCAGATCACTGGTTAGAGTGAAAACCTGAGAAAAGCTACATTGACTCTGGGAGAGGGTCTAAAGGGCGAGCAACCAATCCTGTTCTGTATCAAGTAAGTTATGATCTTTAGCCACTGTGGAAAATTGAGTCCTAATACAGTTCTACCCCTGCCTGTCAATTTCATCTAAGTACTTTCAGGTGTCACCATTCTCCCCTTTGTCATTGAATTTAATTTGACCTTGGCTTATAAATTGTGTATAATTCACCAAGCCAACACAAGGCTGGTAAATTTCAACTCTGTATTGGTGGAACAAAAAATTATATTAAACTTGCTGGGTATCAGAGAAATGTTAGTGTATCCAAATAGTCCTAAACTACCGTCATGATGTTAAAACTTTGTAAGTGGAATGAGTAAGACAGAAATAACTCAGATGAGCCTAGAACTACAAAATAGGCAGTGCTGTAATAAAAACATGGATACTATATTTTTAAGAAACCATTGTCATGCCTCATGCATTCAGACGAATTTCAGTATTAACAGTTTATCATGCAACTGCTTTAATTTTTCTATCTATGAAAGTACTTAGAAATAACTTTTACTAGTTCTTTGATTCCATGTAGAGCTCTGTAGCAAGAGGTAATTTTTTCAGTGTATTTTTAAGTTCCACCTACAGAATTGTAATATGTATGTATATGCTTCCAAATGTCTAAATGCTTGAATAACATTTTATAGAAATCTTTTTGTCATGTCTCTTGTCCAAGATTTGTAAGACTTTCTCTGTATGTAATTAGAGTCTCTGAATACAAATACAAAATTCCACATGCAGCCTTAGAATATCCTTCAAAAAATTAGAGACTGCCCAAATGCTCTAGTAGCTGTACTGTGTGAGGAATGAAATAGATCAGCCCTGAAGATTTCGTTTGCCTCACCATCTGTCGGGTCTTGCTTGTGCGGCTCATCTGATTTTAGAGGAAGCAATAGGAGCAATCAATGGATTGATTGGATCAGGATCAGGTTGACACAGCATGCAAGCACCTAGGGATCTTAGATTTTGGAAAATGTTTGGTAACTACAGCTCCTGTTGTTAGCTTTAAAGTGAATCTGGCTTTAAGGACCTGATCCAAAGCCTAATGAAAAGGGAGATTTTGCATTAACTTAAGAGGATTTGGGATTAGAATAAAAAGTATCCTTTTCACCATAGTACATACAACGGTATTAAGCAAGTGAGTAGGCTTGGTGAAGGCGATAAATATTTGAGAGTCTTCCTAATACGGAACTCAAATGTTGTTTTTTTTTTCTTCCCTTCTGTGATTCTGTTTGTGAATGGACTGTGATGCATGCTTTCTGATGGTTACCGAGACAGTTCAAGAAGTTACCTCTTCTTCTGCTGAATTTTGCCACTGATATAGATACTTAGCAAGATGGACCTTTGTTCTAACTCAGCATGGCAATTATATTTGTCTTGATAGCTGTGCTTGTTACTTTCTTAGCCCAAATCCATGCACTCCTTGCCATGCCTCTCACATTACTGGGGCAAACAAGATAAATCTTCAATCCAGAAGTTCATTCTACTTTCAGATATAAAACAATGTCTCATTTTTTTTCTGATCAAAATCCAAATCTCTAGTCAACAGAACAGACCCTCAGAAGAGTCATTTTTATGTTTTATATGCTCAATTCCCAACTATGGCGAAAGACAGTGTCCCCAAAAAATGAGATGCAAATGCAATCTGACATGATATCTTAGTGATAAGAGGGCAATCAAAGGAGTTGATGCATAGGTTCTTATCTCTGCTCCTGTGTATCTGGTCAGTAGGTATGAAAATCAGAAATGAATGTGTTGGGTTGATATGGGTGCACCATTACTAAAAGAAGAGGTAAAATCTTCTGCATGACAGTCCATTAGTAGCTGCCATTTCATTTCAAAGGACAGAAAGGGTTGATAAAAGAATTAGATAATCTGTTTTTCCACAGTAAACAAAGAAGTTCAGTCTTTAATTGTGCTTTTCTTTCTTTCTTTTTTTTTCCTTAGGAACACACACATACTCCATATATTGTGTGTGTTTTCTGAGAAAGAACATGTATTTGGAATCAGCATTGCCAATGATAAGAAATACATTTTTTTAATGACAAGTTTGGTATTCCAGGAATTATAGGAGCAATAGATGGTATGGATGTGTCAATTACAACATAGGCAGAATTTAAAGTGTGCAACAGAAAAGGCATATATTTGTTCTCATTTAGTCTGTTTTGGGCATGTGATTAAACTGTGAAGAAAGAGAACGAATTGCCAAATACCTAGACCACATAGCATTCTTTCACAATGAGACAATCAGGATTAGCAAAAAGCTTTGAAATGGATCGTGCTTAATGGATGCTGGTTAAATTAGATAAAGATCCAAGGAACTATCTTTTTATATGTCAATATAAATGTGTACACTTTTTCAGGCTATCTATTTGCCTGTAAATCCCAGCCTACAAATATTGGTATCTAAGTATTTACAGCATCAGTTTTAGACCAGTATTTTCTGATTCAAGTTATGTTGAATTTAAATAAATGAAAATTGTTTGCCATAGTTTGCCGATAGTCCTAGGGTCCAAGCATTTAGTTCACATCAAAATAGAGAAATATAGGTAGAAAATATAGAAATATACCTTATATTATATTATATTATATTATATTATATTATATTATATTATATTATATTATATTATATTATATTATATTATATTATATTATATTATACCTATACTGTATATAGAAATATACCTTTAGATTACATCAAAAATTACTACATTTAGAAAACAATTCAAATAACTTATGGCTTTCGCTATTCATGGCTGAAAGTTTATATTATTTATTTTAAAATTCTTCCTTTTAATATGCACATTTTTATTCTGTGTTGCAAGTCAATAATGAAGGCAGCCAAGTCTAATGACTGTCATGAAGTGTGCTTCAGTTCTAATGTGGTTGCTACCTTCTGAAGCAAGAAATGCCACAAACATTTTTATTAAGGAAAGTTGAAAACAATATAGGGCAAAAATAGGAAAGCAAAGTTCACAGAATCATAGGAGTTGGAAGGGACCTCTGGAGATCATCTGGTCCAACCTTCCATTTTTTTTTTCTTCCAAATAAGGCACTTTATGCTTACTGAAGATGTGCTTCATACAAATTGTTTACATATTTTTCTATGACATTGCCAACCCAAGCATTCTGCTAGATGACAAATCTAAATTTTGCTTGCTTTTAATGTCTGCTTTTCTCNAAAGAAGAGGTAAAATCTTCTGCATGACAGTCCATTAGTAGCTGCCATTTCATTTCAAAGGACAGAAAGGGTTGATAAAAGAATTAGATAATCTGTTTTTCCACAGTAAACAAAGAAGTTCAGTCTTTAATTGTGCTTTTCTTTCTTTCTTTTTTTTTCCTTAGGAACACACACATACTCCATATATTGTGTGTGTTTTCTGAGAAAGAACATGTATTTGGAATCAGCATTGCCAATGATAAGAAATACATTTTTTTAATGACAAGTTTGGTATTCCAGGAATTATAGGAGCAATAGATGGTATGGATGTGTCAATTACAACATAGGCAGAATTTAAAGTGTGCAACAGAAAAGGCATATATTTGTTCTCATTTAGTCTGTTTTGGGCATGTGATTAAACTGTGAAGAAAGAGAACGAATTGCCAAATACCTAGACCACATAGCATTCTTTCACAATGAGACAATCAGGATTAGCAAAAAGCTTTGAAATGGATCGTGCTTAATGGATGCTGGTTAAATTAGATAAAGATCCAAGGAACTATCTTTTTATATGTCAATATAAATGTGTACACTTTTTCAGGCTATCTATTTGCCTGTAAATCCCAGCCTACAAATATTGGTATCTAAGTATTTACAGCATCAGTTTTAGACCAGTATTTTCTGATTCAAGTTATGTTGAATTTAAATAAATGAAAATTGTTTGCCATAGTTTGCCGATAGTCCTAGGGTCCAAGCATTTAGTTCACATCAAAATAGAGAAATATAGGTAGAAAATATAGANTCTGGAGATCATCTGGTCCAACCTTCCATTTTTTTTTTCTTCCAAATAAGGCACTTTATGCTTACTGAAGATGTGCTTCATACAAATTGTTTACATATTTTTCTATGACATTGCCAACCCAAGCATTCTGCTAGATGACAAATCTAAATTTTGCTTGCTTTTAATGTCTGCTTTTCTCTTGTGTATTTTTAGTCAGTTTCTCTTGCTAATGATTCTCTAAAGACCCGACATTTTTAAATGACATACCAAGATATCTTTTCTAAGTGTCAATTGGAAATTTTAAGATTATCAATATTGTTATGTCTATTACTATCATAGACACCCCTTAACACTCACTATCAGGATTCAAGATAGCACTATAGTTATTTTTATATAAAAAGTTATGTGCAACTTTAAGGGTTCCAAGAAGCCTTTTTGGCAATGAATCTATAAACTTACTGCTGCTGGGAATTCAGTTGTTTGCTTAGGATATTTGTAAAGGTATTTTTGCCCACTATAACAATAAATCTTCAAAGTCCAACCAAACTCTATATATTAATATATATTTATTATAATTAATATAATATGTATATTAATATTACATAAATATATATACATAAATGTATGTATTAAATGATTTTGTGTCTGTTAGACTTCCTTGGTTTCTACATACTTTACAGGCTTGAACATCCCTGTTTCTTTTCAGAAGCTGATATTTCTACGTGTGACTATTTCATATTGGAACACCTTGAGAAATAAATAAGCTGGTGTTTTTGGTAATTAGACTGTTAAGTCTTGGGGTGTAAGAATGTAATCCCTCAAAGATAGCATTAATAATAATTTGAGAATAATTACATTGCTGTTCTTTTGTCTTACACGGACACCTTAAGAGCTGCATAGGCTTTGTGCCTGGTTTGACCCATAGCAAGAATTCACTCGTCTTAACTAAGCTTTTCTTTTCCACTCAGGAAATCTTTTTACTGTTCCTGACTTGGATAACTGCGCACAGAGTGAAAAGTAGGTCAGAGAGGGACAGAGTTTTTTAAGCCCTGGGCTACTGCTAAGACCCACAGTATTATCTGAGGCCCTGCAGTGCTTGAATCTTCTTCAGTTAAAAAAAAGAAAAAAAAAATAGAGCTACTTTTGAGAAAATAAAAGTGCAGGTCGTATTGAACTTAAATAAAAGCAGAATCTAATATGGTAAAAACATGCAGCATGTTCAAGATTTCTCCAGGAGAAACCACTGGGCTTTAATTCTAGAGTTAGGGAAATTGGAAGGGAAAATGTGCATTGAAAAGTTGTGTGCTGTTAATATTCATTAAAATGTTGATAAAACGATGTGTTGAAAGGGCGCAAGCTTGAACAGCTGATAAAATAGAGCACCAGTGCTCCCATTTTTTATCTTTAAATTCTCTACCTCAAGCTACTGGGAATTTTCCCCTTTAATTTCCTCAGATATATTGTCTTCGATTGTAACAGAAGTTACTTTTCTCACGGTATCTGGTATGAAGATATGTTTTGGTCCTAGAATTAAAACAAAACTGTTGACACCTGGCAGTGTTGAACAGAGCCAAGGATGTCTGCAGTTCTTCAGCTTCTCATATTCTTCTGCCAGTGAAGGGATTGGGGAGGAGCTGGCAGGGGACAGGACCAGGGCAGCTGACCCAAATTGACCAAAGAGATATTCCATATCATATGACATCATGAGATTTATGGAATGGGAGTTAGCCAGGGAGGGGCTGCTCCTGGGAGACTGGATGAGTATCGGTCAGTGGGTGGTGAGTCCTTGCTTTGTGTATCACCTGTTTCACTTATATATATATATATATATGCATATATAATGACTGTCGTTTCTTTTACTTCCTCTGCTGTCTTAGTAAATAGCTTTTATCTCAATCCACGAGTTCTACTGTATTTTTCACTTAATTCTCTCCCTCATCCCACTTCGGGACGGGGGAGGCTGAGTGAACAACTGTGTGGGACTGAGCTATCTGCTGGGTCAAATCACAAAATATATATACATGTATATTTATAGTATATTCAATAAATTTTTGATCCTAAATATGGGTAAAATATTAGGATACAGTCAGTGAGAGGGAAAAAATGGGGATAAAGTGGAAAAGGTCATTCTTAATATGAAAGTGGAAATCATAAAAGTGATAATCCTTTTTCTCCTGCGACTTAGATAAAAATCTTTAAAGATGATTTTGAATGATTGTTTGAACCAGGTGAACACCCTCTCCCACAGTCGCCTATTCCTCCTCACAGTTGTATGCTTCACTTTTAACTGGAGCCATCTCTAATACAACTTTGACTTCCATAGTGAGCTGATATATGAGGAGAGCGACAAAAGTAATGCCTCCTGTTTTACAATGTTGGCCCATGACATCAGAGGCAGATGTTGGTGGTATGGCAGCAGAGGCTGAACCTTCCCACCAATATTCTGTTCCATTTTGTTGCCATGTTTCAGATGACAGCAGAGGGGCACTCTGACAGAATGATGCCTGACATGGAAAGGCACAGGAAGCAAAAGTATGGAATTGATTCCTCTGTGCTGAAAAAATTACACCCACTGACATTCATCATTGCTTTCTGACTGTTTATGGAGACCAAACAGTGGATGTGAGCACAGTGAGGCAGTGGGTGATGCATTTCAGCAGTGGCAACAGCGACATGAAAGACAAGCCATGTTCCAGGTGGCCACGCGTAGCTGTCACACCACAAAATAAAGAGTGTCTTGATTAGCTCAGCCGTGCAAATCAGCAGATTATGAACAGGAAACCATGTATGAAGCTGAATATTGTCTTCAGCAAGTTGGAAACAATGGTGGTAATATTGGAATATCACAAAGTTTGTGCTGAATGGGTCCCATGGATGTTCATGCAGGAACAGAAAGAATACCTTATGCAAGTTTGTCAGGAACTATTGAACCATCATGAGGCTGAAGATGATAGTTCCCTGGATTGCATCATTACCAGTCATGAGATGTGGTATCACCACTGCAAGCCAGAGCCAAAATGGCAGTCCATGGAGTGACAACATGTGATGTGTTGTTTTATCATAATAAAATATCTTCACATAGCTGAAGAATTTGAAGAATTTTCAAATTAAATTTGGCTAATGTTCACAATTTCCATTTGTTGAAAACTTCACCTGTAATGGAGAGAAGGATAAAGAGATGGGAAAGTGATTCAGTGAAGATTTTTAACTGCTTAGTGGCATAGATTCTCTGAACACAAATACATTTTCCATTGATAAGTTACAAGATACAGTAAATAAGTGGTGAAATAACTCAGGAAATAGTCCATAGACTTGAACTGTTCCAATATCGCCATCTCTACCAATGTTTTTCCTACCACACGAGGATAGACCTTTTGCTTGAAAAATGTACTATGGTCTTTTATTTTACTTTGTTTGAAGATGGTATGCTCTGGTAGGTTAACCCTGGCAGATGGCTATGCCTCTCTCAGTCTCTCAACTTACTTCCCTGCAGTGAAATGGGGCAGAGAATTGGAAAGCTGTAAGTGAGAAAACTTGCAGGCTGAGATGCAGACAACTCACTAGTTAAAGCAAAAGCTGCACACACAAGATAACCAAAATAAGGATTTCATTCACTGCTTCTATCAGCATGCAGATGTTTAATCATTTTTTTTTTTATTGCTGCATACAATGTCAATACGGTATGGGATATCCATTTGGTCAATTGGAGTCAAATGTCTTGGCTGTGTTCAGTCCTATCTCCTTGTGCACCCCCAGCCTATTTGCTGGCAGGGCAGTGTGAGAAAAGACCTTCACTCTGTGTAAGCACTGTTCAGCAACAACTAAAACATCAGTGAGTTATCAACATTGTTTTTGTTATAAATCCAAAACATAACACTGTACCTGCAACTATGAAGAAAAATAACTATGCCAGTTAATACCATTACATATGATACAAACTGGTGAAGACTCTTGGCAATTTCCTACTTCTTTTGGAATTCTTGTCTTTTAGGAGTACTATCAGATCATCTGTGGAGATGTTTGGTGTCATAAAATGATGTCTGAAAAGCAAATTATGCCAAATTATCCATATTTGCAGAAAACATATGAACGGATACACCGTGACATTTCTATAAGCCCTTCATATATGTACTATTAACAAGTACAAACAAGTTAAAAAGAAAAACTTCAAATTGAGACTGTGTTAGAAAACCAACTTGCTGAGTAATAAAGTACAGCTCTTTGTATCAACTTCCTTGACTGCCAACATCTTTCTCTTCATCCTGTTTCCTTAGCAGTTTTTCTATGAGTTGTAGTGGGAGCTGTTTCTGAGCTATTTCTTCCTCTTCTCTGCTTTGTCTTAGTCAGCCGTGGTAACTGTGTGTGCCTGAGTATTGCACTTAATACTGGGTTATGGAATGATGTAATTGTTATTTTTTTCTTCAACAGTGGTAAGGTTACGATTTTTTCTACCTAACCAGGATGCCACTCAGTACAAAGGTATAATATATCTTCTCCATCACCTTGAGCTGGAGCAGAGCTGGTGTTCTGGGGGAAATATTCCAGTTCTATTTGGGAAATCATCTTTCCTCTTACTGTCGGACTGTGAGGTTGTTTTTGCGGATGTTTTTATTTGTTTTCCTCCTTCCTCTTAACACTTTAGGAATCTGAGTCTGGACAAGTATAGCAGTATTTTCTGTGAAACAGAGTCCACTCATTTCATACTGTCAGTGGTATCTGGACTATAGGAAGAAATATACCAGGTAAGTGATTTGTGTTGCAAATCACTTGTTACAGGAAAAGATGCTTCCTTAACACTTTCTTTTCAAATTTTTTTCTTTCATTTCTTAATGGTAGTGAGGTACTAGAAGTGTTGTTGGAGCTAAACTGGAAGACTTGATGGAGGGATGGAGCAGGGAGAGCAGATCAACCAAGGTGATGCAGGTTATGCATTGCTTAGGCTACTTGCAACACTATTTTGTGAAGGCATACTCTAAGTTGTTATAACTGAAGCCTGTGTCAGCCATAATTGTAGTGATTGGCTCATCAGTCATGATACTTTGCAGTATGCTAGCATTGTATCTCTTACCAGAGAGCTTTTCTGACAGCGAGCTGGCTAAGGTGAACCCAGTAAGGATGGAAAGATGGCAATGAGCTGAAGATTAATTCACAGTATAGCGTGCATTAGTGTCAGAGACGGGGATGAAATATCAGAATTCCCTAACAGATCATGTGTGTTTCCTATTAATTCAGTTCCTTACTATGGTTTATGAAAATGTAGGATTTTTTTTTTTTTGTCTGAAGCGTATCTCGCAAATAAGGAGTATATCAAGCCTGCATGAAATAGGTGCCACTATCTCTTGATTTGAAAAATAACTAGTACTCTTATATCAAACTTAACCATCTTCTTGTCTCACTGTCAACTTTCCGATACTTCTGTTCCTACCATTCTCCAGTCCTCTGGCATATCAAGTTATCTTTGTCTTTGACAAACAAGCATAGTGACCAGGGCATGACTGTGTCACCTTCAGTTCACTGAGTTTTCAGATGACAGTCCTGTGAGCGATAGACCAAACTGATTAGCTTTGAAGGACAGTTCGCTGACAATGCACAAAGGTAATTTCTTTCTCAGCATAGAGTACACTGGGAACTAATGTGTGGATAGAATTAATGCTGGGATACTTAAAAGCGGATGCAGAAAGGCAAAAAAAAAAAACAGTAGAAAATACATCTTGTAAAGCACATCAATTTAGATCTCAGCAGGGCTTGTTCTCTGATTAAAGTGTTTCAGAAGACTGATAATACTGCAAAGACTAATTGATATTTTAATTAGACAAAAACAGATGAACTACAGATGTCATTCTATATGTGAGAAGTTTTGAGAAGATTTCTTTTATTCTTTACCTTTTACAGATTTCAGAGATATGTTAAAGCTGTCAGTTATCCCCAGAGAAACTTCCTAATTTTCAAGCAGTTTTTTCCTTTCTAGTCACCCTGCTTATTTGTCTTGAATATTAAACAAGCGCCTCTCAGGGATTATCACTCAGAAGGATTGACTTTATCAAAACTGTCTAGACCATGATAATGCACTGTATCTGTCTTTGCAGAATTTGTCTGGTTTATTCATTGCTTTTCCTACTTTGGTTTTGTTGTTGCAGATTTAACACAATAACTCTTTATTCAGGTAGATTGCTTAGGAATGATGAAAAGCAATGGAACGATGTTGCAGAATTTCCCACTTGCTTATTTTTCCCTCTATAAAGTTATTACCAAACCCAGAGGTATGGCATTAGTCATAGCCCTTGACACAAGACATCTTGGACACAGAACAGCAGCAAAATACTATCCTCAATGAGATCCATTCACATCTTGCTGCTTTTTCTTATGCCTTATGACCCTAGTGATGTACTGCATAAAGGCAATAGTTACAGAATAGCCCTGCAGATTAATCAGGATGAAAATTATCAGGACTAATACTAAACTCAGAGGAGGACTTCTCTAAACATCTTTACCTTACTGACTACTGTCCTGGTTTATGTAGGTTTTTGATCACAGCAAATACATAGTATTTGCTTTTGAAAAAATGAAAATCTTCAACAAGATAAAAGCAAGCATCTTGCAAGCTGGTCTTGTGTTCAGAAAAATTGTCTAGTTCCTAATATGTAGCTCTGAATGCATTAGCCTGTGTTCTCAAGTTAGACCAATATGGTTGAGCAAAATGTGTGCTTGCCACCAGAGAAGATGCATATATGGAGAAGTATGAAGATATGCTAGTATCGTATGGATTAATCTTTAAAATCTGCATGTGATAAATTACATTGCATAAATTATATTCTTTGTGTCACTTTGTGTTATATAGTTATCACACAGAGTGTGATAGCACTCTATGTCCTTCACTGTGAATAAAAGTGGGAGTCCTGCTCTATTTCAAATAGAAAACCTCTTTGTTTTTCTGCTTGGCATTCTCCTCTCTTGCAAGAACCTAACAGAGTCATTATTTTGCTTAGGTGACTGTTACTTTTTCTATCTCCGTTGTACTTTGAGTTCCTTCTTCAAATGAAGACAGATACAGCAGAAAAGAGTGTATGGACAAACTGAGGAACAATAGATTGCATTACTTGTTGCAGCAGTGAGGAACAGTGACTGACAGGTTAAATGATGCATATATCTGGAAAGGAAGAACAGTTGAGTGGCACAAGCATATAGATAATTTTCGTAGTGGAAAACGGTTGCAGTTAATGTGATTAAAATTGTAATATTGCAGTTATGGTGGAAATACTAAGGCTGAATGGAACTGAAACCATACTGTCTCCCTGTGCTGTAAATTTACAACTCTACTATTGTGCGCACTGCAAAATATGTCAAAGTTTCCTGTTAGTCTCCCTTTGCACAGGCAATTCTCCTTTTGCTAAAGAATTAGAGAACAGTTCATTATTTCTTGTCAACTCAATGCTTCTGTATATTACTGCCATTAATAAGAATACCAGAGATTGTAGAATCACAGAATTGTTGATGTTGGAAGGGACCTCCTGATATTATCTAGTCAGGTCCCCTCCTGTTCAGACCTGGGCAGCTGGAACAGCTTGCCCAGGACCCTCTCCAAGGATGGAGACTGGACAGCTTCTATGTGCAGGGAACCAGCCTGTTCTGGTATTTGGTTAACCTCACAGGGAAAAGAAGTGCTTTCTTGAATTCAGATGGAATTTTGTGCCCATTGTCTCTTGTCCTGTCGCTGGGCACCACTGAGAAGTCTATCTCCCTCTGTTTTTGTTCTCTCCCTACAGGTATTTAGACACATCGATAAGATCCCTCATGATCCTTCTCTTCACCAGCCTGAACAGCCCTAGCTCTCTCAACCTCTCCTGTTTTGCGGATGCTTCAGTGTCTTCATCATCTTAGTAGCCCTGCACTGGGATTGTTGTAGTAAGTTGATATCTTGGTCTGGGGAACTCAGCACTGGATCAGTATTCCAGATATGGTCTTAGCAGTGATGAGTAGAGAGAAAGGATCATGTTCCTCCATTTACTGGCAATGCTCTTCCTAATAGAAACTCGCGTGTTAGCATTTTTTTATTATTATTATTTCTTCTTCAAGGACGCATTGCTGGCTAATAATTGGCTTAATGTCTGCCAGGACCCCAAGATCATTCTCTGCAGAGCTGCTTTCCAACTGATCAGTGCTTGGCATGTAATGATACCTGCAGTTATTTCTCCCTTGGTGCAAGACTTTACATTTCCCTTCATGAGGTTCTACCCACCCCAATTTTCCATGTCCCTCTGAGTGGCAGCACAACCATTTGGTATACCAGCCACTACTTCAGTTTCATACAATCTGTAAACTTACTGAGGGGACACTGTCCCATTATCCAGGTGGTTAATGAAAATGTTGAACAGCAGAGGCCTCAGTTTTGACCCCTAGCTGAAATCAGCACTAGTGACTTGACTATTCTATCCAGACATTGAACTATTTACACCCTTGCAGAATTTGATGAGAACAAGAACTTGCTGATATCTGAACATTTGACTCCATAATCTTAAACTATATGTTATAAATGAAACATTAGGATAAAATCAATATTCTATAAGGTAGATCTTTATTACAAACAATTTTATTTAGAAACTACTTTTAAATTTATATTGTACTAATATCAAATTTGATGTTTTGTTATTTGGTCACTCACATGGTTGCTCTTAAGCAGAGTTCTTAAACCCAGCCATATTGCTGTTTTATAGTGGTGTACCTAAATGTTTATCCATTTGTTTCTAAAACCTTAATATATCTTTATGATTATTGTAGGTGACATTACTATCACTGACTGTAATCAAAGCTGTTCAGTACCTGACACAGTAAAAGTCTGCTTTTTGTCATTTGCCAGGCACTACCTACTTCCACTTCAATATTGCATGAGACATAAGTTTCAGCTACTTTTGTGACGAATAAAAAAAAAAAACTAGGAATAAAAAAAGCCCATTCAGGTTGGAAAAATGCTGTTCTTCTGCTACCTTTACTGGATTTAAAAGTAAAATGTTGTCCTAAATGAAATATGTATCTATTTATCCATGTGTGTGAATGTATGTGTGTGTGTGTATACATATTTATTTCCGTTGGATAGAAACCTGCTCTAGATAGGTAAATCTGAATGGCTGTGCAAATGTGCTGTATAAATAGCAGTAATTCTTAGAGCTTCATAATGAAGTTCTCTAATGATTTTGTCATCAAGGTATATTACCTACAGGAACTGGGGATCTCTGTTCTCAATGTTCCAGTTTTCTTCTGCAGGGATATATTAGGAATAAACCAGTGGAGCTGTACTGGAAGGCCTTGAGTGTATGGCTGAATCTGCTGTAATATGTTGCCGATATATTAGCCAACTAACATTCCTAGTCTGAAGAGCTGTATATGCATTTTACAATATTGATGAGAATTGTGTTCAGTGACATTATATTGTCTAGGGACAGTTGTGTATTTGTGTTATTGATCATCATTTTCCTTGTAGTGGCCAAAGAACTTTTCAAGTTGTATTTAAGGTCTGTTAGTCAGAGAAAATATATGCACAGACTACAACAGTTGTACTTGACCATCATCAAGAAATCTTTCAAGAATGAAAAGGTGATAAGGAGATCAATTGGGTACCAAGGTGTGCCTGGTACATTTGAGGACGTATTGCTCAAGACTTTCAGATACCTACAGTTAAAGAAAATGGCCTACTCTGGAATTACCGATACATAACAAAAGATAGAGGTGTTAAGGGACAGTGGCTGACAATCAAGATAGGACCAGAGAAGAATTAGAGATGGAGCATCACTGCAGAAATTCCCAATACATTTGAGCTAAGAATGTAAACTGTCATCAGAGCTAAATTAGATTTCATTGTTTGCTGATTTTCAGATAGCTACACTCTAACAGTCAGTAAAGGAGGTTACTGATCAGAAAATGAGGCATCTGCTATCCTAACCTGGACTTTGACAGTAGTGAGAAAATTTCAAGCACATGCTAAGAAGATAGCAAGCAGAAGGGCACAGCCTACTTGTTTAGCTCCGAGCACCAGGGAATCAGAAAGCTGAGGACAAGTATTTCCTGGCAGTGAGGATCAGGAAAACTAAAAGGGGGAAAGGAACAAGTGTCAGAAACTAGCAGCTTGGTTCTGGGGCAGAAAAATTAATTGGGAAGAAAAGGAGAAACATCTTCCAGGGGCTTTCTTGAGGTGAATAGACCTAACCGCACCACTGTGAACTCACCTCCTACTCCATTTAGACTTTGGCCTGGGCCCCAGCATATCTGAGTTTCTCTTTTCCTAATTTGTCACCAGATATCTGTGAAGTAAAGACTGGTACAGAGTGTGTCATCCCTTAGCTAATGCTGACCTAGAACAGGGATTTGTGATGATATTTCTCTGGGTAATAGAATAGTTGTTGTCTTTATGTAGGATGTAAGGATTTGAAACTTCTACATGTATCAAATGTAATGTTGAAGTAGACAGTGAAAATAGCAGCCTGTATGGAAAAAAGGCTGAAAAAATGTTTTAAGGGGAAATGAATAGTCAAGAGAAAGCAAATACAACAGAAGAAAATTATTTGAAAATCAGTTGTAATACCTCACTGACATGAAATTGCTAATACAGTTGTTAAAATATAATTTTATCTTGCATTTTTGTAAGGTGCTTAGTTTATTCTGTTCCTCTATCTTCTGGACTGAATAGATTTTTAAAAATTAATTTCAAGGAAAATGATTGACAAAGAAGAACTCTACTGCACATTCATTTTTTTAGGGACTTTTATTAGAGATCACTATCTAACTAATTTCCGGCTCTGCGATTGGATATTATTTCTTTTCAGTTCTTAGTATTCTGTTGTCTAAATAGACATTACTTTTCAGAAGTACAATATTTCTCTGAGTTTTTATTTCCAGTCCTCATTTGTATGCTTTAAATAAAAAGTACGTGCTCTTTAGTAGAGACTGAAGTGCAGTGAGGTACAGTTATCACACATACTTTGTGATAGTTAATGCACATACTGATACGAGTTATTCTAACTAGGAATCAACAAACTGTGATACTGAATATTCACAAGTATGTCTGCTTTTTAAAACTTTTAACTATTTCACAAGATTTTTTTTTTTATCATTTTCTTGAAGAAGAAATAAATGACCACTCATTGATGGCTGTTGCTCAGAATAGCAGTTTTCTTCATCAGCATTATTCAGGATGGCAATTTTATTGTTCCTACATGTCTTGAATCTCACAAGCGTTGAACTAGCTTTCATGTTTTGGATTCTCAGTTCAAAATTAGACAAAAGGTATCTTTTGATGGTTCCTTTTGAGTATGAACTTATCTGTTCTTATTTGTGTTGGGCTACTGTATCTACAAGTTTTGAGATCAGTTTTATTTGAGCAGGTACTGCCCCAATAGTTACATGTTCACATCCAATGAATAACTGATCTTTAGCTCTCTAATTTATCTTCATTCACTTTATATGTATTCAAGTTTCTAGACATTAGGTTCCTTTTGAATTCACTTTTGAATGAGTGTGTAATGGAGCTTAATGGCTATGCTTAAGGGTTTGAATCCTTCTGAATACTGGCCATAGCTAAAATGTAACACATAAAACTCAATACTACAGCACAGTTAGGAAGGATATTATTGTTTTAACTGTTCCACTATTTTTTATATGATAATAACAATATCCTGTTAATAATGATTTAAAAAAATGTATTTTCGTTCCTTGTCTATGCGTAGTCTTTTATTTTTCCTCCTAAAATTATTTGCTACTAGTTCTGTAACAAGCTACTCTGTTGGCAAGATTGAACGTGACTCAATATCATGTACTTCTCATTGTTGAGTTATTTTAGCCTTTATTAACCCTGCATTAGATCTTTGAATGGGGCAGACACTCTGTATCCAAGCAGCGTGCTTTGACAGCCGGATTTGACACTGTTACGTATTTTATACTAAACAATGGTCACTCATTTTATCTTAATTGGTAGTTTTTAGTGCTAGTATTCCCACGTATACTAAGCATTACAGACAATACTGATCAGGGAGGTGCATTAGAAAGATTTCTTTTTATTATTCTTACTATAGGCTAAGCACTGAATAACTTACACCTTAATCCATGCTGATTGAAATACGTATGAAAATGCTCATTATTTACAAGCAAGCAAATGACATTAAGATTTTTGCAGTAAGTAGTGTGTTGCATTGACTAAGTCAGCTTTTTACTACCTTTGCCTTCATTAATGACCTTCCTGTAGTAACAAGAATTTTAAGAACCTATGCTATTTTCGTTTCCCTTTTATATTTCATTTTTCCTACCAAAATTGAACTTTCTGGTTTTTTGGAAAGCTAACAAAAAACTATTTTGCCTTTCCACCTGGCCTTTGTAGGAAAGGATGTTTCCAATTCCCTTTGCATGTGCTTTGCTGTTGAAAGATAATGCATCTCCTTCTCTTGCGCTTTTATTTGTTCTTTTTAGGATAAGCATGTTTGTATTAGCAGAAGTGTGGAGAAGATGATGGCAAGGCAGTGCTGACAGAGAAGTGACTCAATTCTAGTAACAGAAACCCATACTATAGGAGAAGTCTTTCAAGTTTTCAGGCATGTAAGCTTTTGGGCCAAAAGGAATAGAATGATTGTTATTTTCCGTACTGAAAGAAAACAAGAGACTTGAACCATCCTGCCTTGTTTTGCAAGTGTCTCCTGGTATGCTAGAAAAGTAACATGAAAATTTCAGATTTAACTACGTCTCATAGGATGTTAGTTCACTTTTTGAGAAAGATCAATTGCATGATTGGTTACTATAGGAAAAGGAAAAGACATAATTTTTTAAACCTGAAAATCTCTCAGGGAAAATAGCTAAGGAAAGGCTATAAGAAAATGAAAATGTAACAATGAATACTTGTTGGCTTTTGATAATTCAGCTGCCAAATCAGAGGAGGTGAAAAGATACAGTGCAACATAATTAAACAAGGAGTTACTGCACAGAATAAGCCTGGAATGAAGGTACAGAGTAACTATCTGCTGCTGTTGGGATTATTTGGGCAGTATAAATTTGAAGTGTTAATATCTTAATTTATATCTAAAATATGATGCAAAAGAAGGAAACAGTGCATGTTAGGTTCTTAAATTACATCTGAAAACATAAAGTGGTTTGAGCTTACAGCTCGTACATTATTTCAGTACTAAGGTAGTATCTGCATGTTTAGTCTTGACTCTAGTCTCAGACACATGGTGGAAAGCCCACCATGATATTTTATGTCTAAGCTCTTCTACAAGCATATTTTCAGTTAGAAAGCTGTAGTACTGAGGCTGCCAACTTTTTATAATATTTACTGCTGAGACTTCTGCTATATACTTCATATAGAAATGAAAGTAAAGAAAGGACATAAAGGACTCAGCAGCCAGAGTTATTCCATACAATGACTATTTTCCTGGAAGTTAAATCGAGGAGATTGTTATGGAGAGTAAACAAACTAGATATAGATAGCAATTCATTTTGACTTCCGTATCTAAATCTTGAACTAGAGTTTAGGTTGTTAATGGAATTTCATTGTTAATTACCACATGTGTATGAGATAATGAGAGAAATATCTGAATATCCATTACAGTTTTGCAGCTCCTGGCAACGCCCATCCTTCAGGCCTAAAAGGCAGTTTCTGGGAGGCTGAGAAGCTCAGTTTCAGAAGCTCGTGGAAATGTGTGGTGAAGTAATTAAGAAGCACACTGATATTTAAAGAATTATTCACTTCAGCAGTCTAACATTTCACATAGTTTTAACTCTTAACCAACTCTTTCAGCCAGTTTTCAATGCACTGGTTGCCTGTTCAAATCGTATGCATGCACAAAGCTTTACCCTGTCACATTGTATACACACAGACACTTGCAACCAAATGGAAATAACTTGCTTGCTAAATGACTTGCATGATTGTTTTGCACAGGAAATTGTGTGTGCAAATGCCTTGATTACATTCAGGTTTCTCATACTAAGTTCTGAAAATCTGTTGCTGGAAAAAAGTAAATTTACATATAAATGTACTCCTGCTAGAATTTTAATCCCAATTTAGCCCTGTCAACAAAAATTAAGCTTATATATACAAAGGAATAGTCTGATAGATTTACAATCAGGTATGTTGCATATGACTTTGAATGTGATGTTAGTTACTACTGCCTGAATTGGCAGATAATTATAAGTTATAGACTGTAGCCTGAGGAACCTGAATGATGTTATTTAAAAGTTACTAAATTGAGTTTCCCAAGTTTGAGATAAAAAAGCTGCCTTTGATCAGTGAGTAGATAGGGTTATAGAAAAAAGAAACTCAGATGTCCAATCTGTGAAACAAAGAATCAGAACCCAAGTAGTTATGAGTTTCTCTAGAGAACAAACTAATAGATCAAAAGCTGTTACAAATTGTTTCATAAATATTATTCTGATTACTTTGGAAATCATTTGACATCATCACATTGTTGCTGAATTGGCACGCTTGAATCTAAGCAACATTAATACTGCAAAAAGCAGATATTAGTCTATTTCCTCCTGCTTTTTTTCATCATCTTCAGGAATTTGTGATCAAGTTAGGTGGGCTGGGAAAGGATTGGAAAAGAGAAGGGAGAAAGTAGTTTCATAAGTGCAGATCAGGAAAAACAAACTGTGCTTTCATGCTCTAAGTTGACATCAAACCAACTAAGTTAGTCGTAAAGATCTTAATTATACAATAGCCTCTTTCTATATGCTCTGATCATATGTGATAAATATACACAGTCAATGCATGATCATTACTTAATGAATTTATATTGTGACCGTTTATAACATGCAGAGTATAAGCTGAATAATTCCATAAAGCAGAAATTGCTTAAATATTGTCAAATATTAATTTGACAATTTGACAATTTATTAATTAATTTGACAATTTAATTTGACTGAATATGGTTTAGGTTGCCAATATATACACACTTACTCTAAGCTGACATGCAGAGACTATTTTGTAAAATATGTGAGAGCTAAATAAGTTGTTCATATGATCATCTGGGGGTTATCTGTGCTAGGCTAGTCAGTTTCTGGCATCTGGTTTAGAAGTCTAATCTTTATAAGCGGCGTTAAGTGAGTGGAACAAAAATAGATTCCTCTGCAGAACAACTCAGATCATCTACTTAGGCTTTTGCTATGAATACTTCTTTCCCAATCCTTCTTCCCTAGCCTCATTTTTTTTTTTTTTTTCGGATGGTGTAAATGTCTGAATAGGCAAGCAAAATATATAGTGTCTGCCTAATCATCCAGTTTCAAATCATCACTGGCAAAGGCAGTCCTGTCGGTTTTGTCATACCCTTCACTAATTTTCTACTATTCATGAGAAGGAAGTGCAAGAAAGCTCCATTGAGACTGCCTGGCAGAACCATTACCATGAACAATCTCAAGGGTATGTGTCAAAAGAGATTCCACAGGGTCCCAGCAGAAAGTTACTGTTTATGAAAACATCTGTCAAAACATCTGTCAGTTTTCAAATTGGTATGCATTTTTTGATAAATGTATGCCAGTTCCTAGCCTACTTCATAGAAATGAGTAGGTTGCTCTGAAAGTAATGCCTCCTATTTATTTCCACAGAAACTACAACAGATACAAAGAGCACAATAACACTTTTTGATAGAGAAAATTCTCAGCTACAAAACACTATTTTCCAACACATTCATCACCATTAGCTGTGCATTTTCACCAGCGATGAACAAGAGCCTGCATGCCTCACTGGTTACAATCTGCATGGCCATCAGGAATGTGGCTTGTCTTTCATTTCAGTCACCACTGCGTAAACGCACCACCCATATCCATAAATCTTCAGCAAGCTTTGATGAATGTCAATGGATGCCAATTTTAACTCACAGAGGAATACAATTCCACACCTTAACTTCATCCACACTCCCACGTCAGACGCCACTGTGTCAGAGTGCCCCTCTGCTGCCATCTGTCACACGGCAACAACACGGAGCACAATATTGGTGAGAAGGTTCAACCTCTATTGCCATAGAACTAACATCTGCCTCTGACATTGTGAGCCAACATAATAAAATAGGAGGCATTACTTTTGTAGCTGCCCTCTCAGTAGCTGCAAAAGCTGTTCCATGCTTTCATGTGGCACTTAAATGACTTTTCTGTGCTGGAATATTTGTTTTCTGGTAGTTGTATCTTTACACTTCTGTGATGGCCTAAATATGTAACCAAGGCAAGATTTGTTCAGAGAAATCAAATCTGTTATTGGACCAATTGATGCAGTCAAATAAATAAATAAATGAAATAGACATGGAAATCTTTCAAGTCTGAAGCGGAAGAAGCAATTTTGAAATCCCTTAGAATTTAGCTTAACTATTACTCAGTTTGACTGTGTGGAGAGAAGGAGTAGGCTTTTGTAGAGAAAACTATAAAAAAATCTAAGAAATGCAGGCTGTGGGAGAAGCTGTTGTATAGCATTTGGGGCAAAAAAAGTCTCGAGAGACAGATGATTTGGGAAGGACCATCAAGCGTATGAGGTTGTCCCTTGGTATCTGTAGCCTGCAGTGAGGAGGACATAAGGAGAAGCTGTCAAGAGTATAACACTTTTCACTCACTTTATGATGAGATCATAATGGAAATGACTGCTCAGTGGATTTTTTAACAGTGGGTGCTGAAAAGACAGGGGTTTCAAATTTTCTTTCCTTTTATTGTTATTGTTATTATTATTATTTTTTAGGATACCTCAACTGGTTTTCTTCATTGTTTGACTTCCAGTTAGTAATCAGATATACACCTTTGGAAGCAGATTTGAGGGTGATGGGAAATGTCAGTTCACCAAATGTGTTCTTTCCCAAATTCCAGTAGGATTTTCAATGATTCTACATTACAAAGATGAAAATTTAAACTAGGATTTGGGCTTACGAGATTTGGTTGGGCTTTAGACAAAACAGGCATAACGTGGGCCCACAATCTTTCCTGCACTGTTTTGCAGCGTGTCGTGATCCTCTTCCTGATGACTACTTCTAGGATGAGGAATTTACTTTGTTGCAGAAGCCATCCTATTTGCAGGATTTTGGGTGTTAAAGGTAAAAGTAGAGATGTGATGATGATTTTTGTAGTGTGTGTCGAAGGATAAGCGAGACCATCAAATGAGTTTAATTTGGTACCAAGCTGCTATGACTTTTTAACAGCTATTGGTCAGTAATAACTTGGATTGAATTCAGATGCACTACAAATCATGTGAAAGACTGCTTTTAAGGATCAGGCAGGCAAACTTTAATTTGTTTCTTAGTTCTCTTGTGGTTTGATTATCAGCCAAAATGAATTTCGGGGGAAGGGAAGAAATACATTGTGATTCATTCTGAACAGTGCTGTTAAGAGTATAAAGATTGGGCCATGGTTATGCAAAGGAAAAACATTGTTTTTCTCCAGCATTTGATTTATGGACTGTATTTTTTCTTGTATTAGCATTTAGGGCCATTTGCAGCAGGTTTTATGTTCTACTTTGCAAATCTACGTGATATTTCATTTTGAAACAAACCAATTTCCCTGACAGACAAGCTACAGCTTGTATGCATTTGTGTGAAACAAATAGGATAACCACCATAAATATGGTAGTTACATTAAAGTAAACTGAAAAATAATTCTTCTCTTACTTAAAAATAAAAATGTCTATAAAATTATTAGACCTCACAATAATGACAAATGCTGAAGATGAGATGGTACTTTCAGATTAGTGAGAAAATCAGACAGTTGCAAATAGTGTTTGAGATTTTCTAATATGGTTGATTTGCAAATTAATTACATGTTTACAGGTTGAAATAATAGCTACTACGTGCACAATGATAATCAAAATATAATTAATACTAAACTTTGTTTAATCTTTATCAGACTTGGCAAAAAATGCAAAAGTATTAATGTAGTACTTTTGGCTAGTAACTCTGTTTTTATGTTTTGTAAACTGTGAATATTCATGTAGGAGTATGCTCTGAAAGTAATGCCTCCAAGATTTTTTTGGTGTGGAGGAAATCAGCAACACCCCGTTGCTTCATCTGCACTTCCATGTCAGACGTCATTGTGTCAGAGTGCCCCTCTGCTGCCATCTGTCACACGGCAACAACATGGAACGGGATATTGGTGAGAAGGTTCATCCTCTACTGCCATACCACGAACATCTGCCTCTGACTTCATGGGCCAACAGAATAAAATACGAAGCATTACTTTCAGAGCAGCCCTCTTAGTATTATACCAGCAAAAGTTGTTTTTTTCTTTTTTTTTTCCGTGACCAATGTTTTCTAAGATAGTGTTACTGAAACACTAGACTGCCAGTGCTGTGCCTTATATTTTTATAGGAGGAAGGAGAGATAATAATGTTTTATAGCAAGCATATTTGGCCTTAGCGATTAATTACAACTGGGTCTGCCTCAGGACAAGTGTTCATAAAACTGTTGTTGTAGCCCAGTGTTGGTGTACTCATTCAGTAGTTTCCTTTTTTCCACATAGGTAATGACTTGTAATGTGATGGAATGTTTGTTCATAAAATTCACCAGAGTTCAGATGTTGCAGTACTTTGTAACTGAATATGCATGTGTTATTGATGGATTTTCAGATGCCTTTCAACTTTAAAAAGCGATGTTAACCTTTACAGTATGTATTTTAAAAAAGAAATTAATGAATATTTTGCCTTTTTGTCTTTAATTTTGATATTTTAACATCTAATTTTACAAGAAACCACGGCTATTTCATACACTGGAACAGTGAAAAGCCTCAAATGAGATGAAGATAAATAATTGAGGTGTTCCTCACCTTCTTAGACCATTTTGGATCATAAAAGCACAAGATAAATTGGGGGGAAGGAGGTTACCTTGTGAAGTTTCTAGACTCGCCTTCGGTTCAGACCAGGGTCAGCTGTGTGGTCAGACTAGTTTGCATAGAGTTTGATGCAGTTGGATCTTGAAACTGCCCAAGGACACAGACTACAGAAAGTGCTTTGGACAACTACTCCAGTACCTTGCTGTCTTCATGGTGTGAGAAGATGGTTATGAAGTCACTCGCAAGGCACCTCTTCTACAGGCTAAAGAAGCCCAATTTTCTTCTCATCCTGTGTTAAGTGCTCCATTTCCCTCACTGAACTCACTCCAATTTCTTGCTGTTCTTGTATTGCTTTTAGACTTAATTCTACAGCTTCCTTTTCAGTTGTAATGTAAAAACGAAGCATGTACAGATTCAACTTACTTGGAATTTGTGCTGCCTTTACTTGTCACCTGCATTTTAGATGCACTTGGATTTTTACTGATCTTCCTTAACCTTGAGAAAAGTATTCTGCAATCTAAACACTGAGCTAACTACACAAACTTGCAATTTCACTTTGACATTCATTAAGGCGAGAAAACGTGTATCACAATTAGCTCAGTTTTGATTTATTTTTATTTTTCTTTAAACACATCTGGAAAATAACAGCTTTTACTATAAGGCATTTGATTTGCCTTAAGAAATAATACAGGGGTTTAAAAATAATCTTCTGTGTTGTGTTTCACTTTTTCACCCTCCTTTTCAGATAAAGGTTCTTCTATTTTGAAGAAAGTTCAGCACGTGTTGCTTTACATAGCATGTGCACTTCACATATCATAGCATTGATCATATTATTTGCTGTTGAGGATATTTTATTTGATGGCAAGAGGAAGATGTGTGTAAACATATGCTTTCTTACAAATGAAAATAAGAACTCTAGAACTTTTAAAATGTCTAGCTAAGGTGGGGCTGTGATAGCTGTCAGAATCCATGGATTTCTGAGTCTTTCTAATACTATCTCCCGAAGTTGCTCTGTCAGCAAGTTAATCTTGGACACACATTTTGCTTGAGCTCGGACTTGCTGCATTGGGTTGTGCAGAAAATGCTATAACATAACTTTAGGATCAGTGACTTTTCGACAATGATGAATTTCAGAGCTCAACTCCTTGGGAACTACAGTTTTCTGCCCAGTCATGGCAGCGATGGCCTATTGTCAAAATCATGTTTAGGTGTTACACATCTTGAGCTATGTGTGGCATGGACTACTCACTGAATGACACAACCTGAAAAGGTAGAAGGGAGCAAATATTCATGTGGTCCATGCAGGTTCTTGGCACTAGAACAGAGTACCTTCTATCAAAGAGAAAAGTAGAGAAAAGCTTCTCCTTCCTTGTGCACAAGTCTGTAAACATACTGTATGTTGGTGGGAGCAGAACTACTGAGATTAGACAGAGTAAGCAGGTGGCTGGTGATGGATCACAATATTAACTAGCATTTAAAAAATTGGAAAAAGTCTGGTTTTGTTCCATAGGAAATTGATGCAGGCAGATTCAATGGAATAGTGATTCTATTTGGGCATATAAGAAGATGAAGGAGATAATATCATATAAAAGAAAAGAGGATATATTATTTTTTGCTAACAGTGCAGAAGATGCAGGGAAAAATAGTTTGAGTAAACTCCAATGGTGGACATATACTTTTACAGTGTGGAAATAAGAATGCTTTAGAGCTCTGACTTTAACATTAATACATGGGTTATGTGAACACCAGTGAAAAATAAAAATGAATGAAAACCAATATGGCACTACAGCCTGAATATGAATTCCTATAAATTTCTATGTAAATGCTTGCTTGCTATTTACATATTGCTAGATTCCTGACTAAAAAAAGAACAGATACTGGAATGACAAAGGCAGCCACATGGATTTATGTGCTGGAGTTACGTGTTACTTACATAAGAGCAAGGTTTGAAAAAGAACATATATGATTAACTATAATGAGAACAGCACCAGTTTGCAAGCTGATAATTTTGACTTGTTTTGTAGTTACTTACTATGCACACAGTGTTGTTATCTATGAAATAAGGGTTTTTACAGCGCATCCAGCAACTATCACATTCTTCGGTGCTTATAATGTCTTCAGCTAAGTGATATGATTACAGGACATATAAAACTACATAATTTTTTCTTTATCCAAATTGGAGAGTCATGCAATGGTCATATTCTTGGAAAGTAACAAAATACATAAAGCAGGTTATTTTATAGAGCTTTCTGAGTTAAATCAACAGTTCAATCAATCTGTATATAAAATTAGCTCTTTTTTTAATTACACACATGCTTTACTGAAATATTGTAGTTAATAGTGGATTCTTAAACTGATACCTGACTGTTACAGATTGCATTAAATATTAAACAGAAGGTCAGTGCAAAGGCCATAAACCACTTGAACTTTATCTGAGGGCTTCAGCAACCATCAGCTAATGACTTTAAACAGTATTCAGCTACAGCATATAATTAAAAGGAGGACTAAAAGAATGTGAGATTTTCTTTAAGGAATGGATTCCTTCAAATTATTCTTTCTGAGATTCATTTCTAGTTTTTAGGTAACTGTAGAAGTGTTAGACTGTGAAATCTAATTACGTATTAAAAAAACTTCCCAGGCATAATTTGTTTTCCTCTGTGCTAGAGCTATATATGAGATAAAACAATAAAAATATCAGAAAAAGGCAACCAGATCAAATAGCAGCCACATCTGAAAATTAGCAAAGGCACAGTTCTTCTAACAGCTTGAATCTATTTTTGCTTAACTTCTTCCTTTTAGCTATATTATTAATGCTGAAATGACATGAAAAGGACAAAAAGCCATTTAATGTTACTAAACAGATATATTCTGCATTGTGACTATGTAAACATTCATCAAAACACTGCAGATACAGGTTGCATATGCTATAATCACTGAATTTCTCAAACCAAGTGACACTTTGTTCTGCAAACAGAAAAATAATTTAGGAAGAAAGTTGAAGTGTAATTTTAAAATGAATGACACAATTTATTGTCTCTGGGAAAGTACAAGGTAACACACCACTCCTAGTTTTATGAACAAGACCTCATGTCTGCTCAAGTGTTACGTTCTTAAAGCTACAGACCTTCATATGTCTAATTTGGAGAAAGCAAAACAAAGCAAAAAGGAAGGAAGAAAAAAAAGCCTTACTATGGGAAGTCCTGTAGAATTTACTGCAGCTATTTTCTCTGCCCAGGTACAGAAATTACACATTGTATTAAGCTCAATTTTGATTTTAGTTCCTCTGATAAGGCTTTAAAATTTTTATTTTCATCTACCTTTTTTTCCCCAATATTCTGCACATTACAGTGACTAATTTTTTTGTTGTAATACCATAATTTTTATTGAAGCTTCAGAATGCTTCAGAGTTTGGAAGACACCCCAAGAGCAATATTAATACTAGATACACTGTGTGAGCAGCATTCATGTGAAGTCAAGAATTTTAAAAGTTGTAAAAACTGTGCTCTGTTCTGATCCAAAACTGGGGAGAATCATCAGCAGTTTTCTGTTAGATTCATTGGATATTGACCCAGTCCCTGGATAACAACATCTTTAGAAATGTACACAGTTAAATGTTAAAAGAACACATTCACGTTAATCTTACTCATGAAACTCTGCCAATGGATGAAATAATTTTCTCTGAAAGAAGGTACAGCAAAAAAATAGATGGCCAGGAAAAGAATATATGTAGAAGTAGTGTTTTCATATCATAAGTTAACCCATCTTCTGTGTCTACAGTAAAGATTAAAAACATCTCATGAAAAACACTGGGAAAAATGTATTGGAGAGGTAATGTTTGCAATGATTGCAATGGATGATTATTTCTTTTTATTCCTATGGGATGTATAGGTACATTATTTGTCTCAGCTTACTGGAACATTGATCAATAAGCTATCTAACAAAAAAGTCAGTTTGCAGGAATTCTGAAGTTGCTTGCTTATCTTCAATATCTCAATTCTAAACTAGGTGTTTATGGTCTCCATGATAAAAGCAAGAAGTGGGACATTATTAGCATTCTGACAAAATATCACCATTCTCTTAGTATGAGATAAGTAACAATACAGAACCATGACAGATTTTCAATCTTGTATCTTTCATCTCCTGCAGTAGAAGTAAAGGGAGATGTTTTACCTTTGTCATAAAGTGAACATACTGGTGAAAATGCTGCAGAAGATAATCCTAGTATTTTTTCATCCCTGATGCCATTGTGAAAACTTCAGTGCCTTTTGAAATCACATACACGATTTCCATTTACACTCCACATTGCCATTTTTTTTAATGAAATGTCAGAGACAGTTGAATCAGAATGGTCGGATTTGAATTAATGACTTGGTTTTACAAGGAATGTTGATTTCCGGACATAAGTCTAAATTTTGAAATATATTCTTCGAATGTGTCTGAAATTGAACCTGAAAGGCCATTTCTGATGGTGAAAGAAGAGTTTTCTCTTTGTACACTTTCAGTCATTAACAAGAATGGCAGCTGATGATCATAGCAGTAGAGTTTTTCTGCACTTCATTCACTTCCCCACTGACTCTGAGGGAGAATGGCAATTGATTTCACAGACAGATATGTTACTGATGTTACCTTGGTTAAAGGGATTTAATCAGGATATAGAAAAGGATAAATGATTTCTCTTAGCAGTCAGCAGCTTTTGTAATAGTTTGAGGACTGAAAATATTTAGTGCCCCTGGTTAATTCCCAGTTGAGGAGTTTGTTTCTGTCACTCCATAAATACATTGCTTTCTGCTAAAGTGTCCACTTCAGATTTTACTTCAAATCTTTAAGATCTTTCATGACCTTAGTCCCGCCAAGCTAAACTTTCATTTCCTCTCCACATCATATAGTGCCATGTATTTAATAGTGATTTATAAATTATCTCCAAATACAAATTGAAGATGTCAGGTACCGGAGCCCTCATCGTCTGTTCTCTAGGGCTTGAAATTTTCTGCCCAGTGGTATGAGATCAGCAATTTTGTGGCTGTGTTGAAACACTTGATGAGTACACAGCAGATACCTCCAACATTTCAGGCAGCTTGACTGAAATGTGAAGTCTCCTGTTGCTGCATTTTTTTCTCTTTGTACAATGCCTTGCAATTCTCATCATGAAAAGAACTTTATAAATGTATGGTGAATTGTTAAATACTGAGCCAATTTGTAAAGCATCTTGATAACATCTTAAACCTGAATTAGGTTATTACCTTGATTGCATTTGACTAATGTGCCAGCTCATTAGAGGTCTAGCATACTTAAGGCAAGTATGTTATGGTAAAGAATTAATGAAATCTTACATCTTTCAAAAAGGCATCACATGCAGGAAGAAGAAAGAATTAAGTTAGAATCAAAGCATGAAGATATTGTAAAATTGTCTTCTACAGTTCAGTACAAAGAACTTATATTTAAAAAACAATATCCTACATATAAAAAAAAAAAATCTCCAAAGCCTTTCTTCCCTCTTCTTCCCTTTTATTCTATCTCAAAACAAGAAACCAAACTAACATTTGTTGTTATGACAAAGATCTCAAGTAACATGAATTTGCTAATCTTAAGTGTCAAGTTTCACTGTAAATTAGCATATATAATATATGACTGGCGGATTGTGAATTTTGAGGAATAAAAGGGGTGTGTAGCCTCCCTGGAGTATTTCATCAGAAGAGTGCTTTTGAAATAGCAAAGTAAAGAAAATCTGGAACTTCAAGCTTGTTTAAAAGTAGCTATTTTACATTTTCATGAGGTCCAGAATAATCATAATAAGCATAAAGGTCAAATGAACTAGAAGAGTAGTTGACTAACAGAGAGACAATAGACGTTTCTAAATGCATCCCGAAGTTATTATATTTTGTAGTCTTTAGTATTATAGCCTCTCTCGGTTATAGATGAGAACTCTTCCTATTACTAGGCTACTATACTGTCATCTGATTTGACACCTGTAGATGCTTCACAAGGAAAAAGTTGTATCAGAGTTGATACAAGTAAATTGGAAAGAGCACAAATGTGTTGTAGTTGATTTGATGCTGCAGCAGTGTCATGCTTCCCCTTCTTGTAGCTTTCAGAATTTAGTATCCTCACAGTCCAACAGAAAGCACTGGAAGAAGTGAAAGGTATGAAAACGTGTTAGAAGCATAGCCTGTGGTGATGTTCACTGGTAGTAATGCCCATCTGCCAAATCTTTCCTTAATTCATTGGTATTCCCATTATGTCTTCAGTATGGGAAGATCTAATTCTTGCACTACAGAGTTCAAATTAACATTTCCATATGGCTTTTTGATGAATGTATCTTGATGCTGGAATGCAGATGTGCATTGCCTTACATTGATAGGCTTAAATAATGTTAAGTGATGTTCTCCATTGATATTAAAGGTGTGGGTTAAGAACAGATAAATTCAAACATTTGTAAAAATATGTAAATTTCAGTCAAATTTATTCTTGCAGAGGGTGATATCAGTAGTATAATATAATGATTTCAATCCTACACTGCTAGTTAATCATGTCATGTTCTGCTGTTCATCGTTAGTTAATATATGTCACAGTCTAATGAAAGTGTCAAGGTTAAAAATATATCAGTAGTTCATTGTATGGAACCTTTTTTTTTTTTTTTGTCCTGGAATAAGTTCAAATTCCTTTTTTTAACACACAGTTTTTTCAACTTTTTGCATCTCAGGAAAAATGTCAGTAGGTTTTTTTTCCTTTCCCTTACATATTTGTAATTCTGTTGTATTTGACAAGAGAAAAGAAAAAACGGGTGTTTGGATTTTTTTGTTTGTGTTGGTAAAGAATCTTGTGCTCTTACTGGGCTACATCAATGTCACCTTGTTTGGCATAAAGAAAAAGACCATAACTGTTCTCCACTCAACTCCACTAGGAAGCCCTTGATTATACCTGCAGACACTATAAAGGGAGGAGATATTGTTTCAGTGTTCAACAAGTAAATGGTAGAAATGTTGTGGGTGAGTGAATAACTGTGTGGAACTCAGCTATCTGCTGAGCCAAACCATTACAGACTTTGCAGGTTATGATGTACCACGTAGTCGTTTGCTTACTCTCTCCTCCTCCAGTGGGATGGGGGAGAGGAATAGGAGAAAATAAAGCAGAACTCATGAGTTGAGATAAAAGCTATTTACTAACAGAAAAATGAAGAAAAATAAATAACAGTAATGGTAATTATATATATATGTCCACAAAAGCAAGTGATACACAAAGCAATTGCTTACCACCCACTGACTGATGCTCAGCCCATCCCTGAGCAGCAGCTCCACCCTGGTTAATTCCCCTCCATTTTATAATTCACATGATGTCATATAGTATGGAATATCCCTTTGGACAGTTTAGTCAGCTGTCCTGGCTGTGTCCCCTCCCAGCTCCTCTTGCACCCCCTGCCCCAGCACCCGTGCTAGCAGGGCAGTACCAGAAGCTGAGAAACTGAAACATCCTTGGCTCTGTACAGCACTGCCCAGCAACAACGGAAAACATCAATGTGTCATCAGTATTGTTTTCTTCTAAAACCAAAACATAGTGTCATACCAGACGCTATGAGAAGAAAACAACTTCTGTCCCAGATGAAACAAAGACAAACAAATATGTAAACTCTTTGGTGGGGTAGTAAGCAAGCTCAAAATCTTTGCACAATTATACACACACACATATAGATAAATATAGCCAATAATTGTTAATATTTGTTACTTCACAGAAGTATTCCAGAGTTAGTCTGTTTGATGTGACATTTCTTGTTCAGTAGAGAAACTAATTCTGTTCGGGAAGTGATGTAGTGTCTCCTCTGACATTCCTTGAATGCTTCTGCCTGTGTGTTGGTCTCAGACCTTTACGAATACTAAATTTGGTTGTTCTGTAAGGTAGCTCTGGGAGTGGGGAAGCTACTGTGGAGTTCTGCAGTGCAGAGTGTGCAACTGTGTGTTTTAATTGAAACTGATGCCTCGATTACTGTTCCTTTACAAACATTTTAACAATTACAGAATAAGTAAATCAGCTAACTTGCATTTCTGCAGAATATCACTAGATAAATTGATGAGTTGATTGATGTTTCCCTTCATTCAACAGCTCAATCACACGTAACAAAAATAAGGGTCTGATCCTGAGTCAGATTACCTTGGGTAATCCAAGACTGATTGCTATGAGAATGGTAGATAGAAAGGGGGCTAAAAATCTGTTAATTCTACTTAAATTTGATTTTAACAAAATTATGAATTGTTTTTTCTATTATTTTTTGTTGTTCAGATATGCCAGCCCTGAATTGCTATGATTACAATAATTCGCTATTTTTGAAAGTTTAAAGTGTGAAGTATTTCTGGTGCACTTGATAAAGTAATCATTAAAGACACTCTTCTGTTACCCTTTATTCATAGTGTTTCACTTTAAATACTGTACAGTGAGGTTCTCAAGATCCAGTTAACACAAATGCAGCAATAAGAACATTATAAAGTATGGACAGCATTGATGCTGTAAATATCCTTATCAAGTCTATAAATTAACAGATGTACTACTGGATCCTCTATTACTTCATTATTTTTAACCCTCACGTTAAATGAAGGAAAAAAACAACTGCTGCTTGTATACAAGAACAACTTGTCCTATGTCACATCAGAGCTCTGATGATTAAATAAAATTATCTCCTCCTCACAGTTCTGTAGTTCGAATGCCCCAATTTCTGCCTGACAGCACTACCTGTTCATTAATTATTTTTTCTCCCCCTTCCCTCTATTATTTTTCTTGCAGATGAATTGAAACATTTGCCAGCCATAAATTTATTGCTAAACTTGGAATTCAGCACTCGGATTCTGGTATGCAGCATGGATCAGCCTTATCTGTGCTATCTTCTAAATGTGTACGGAAAAATCAGTGGAAAACAGTAAGTGTTGTTGTCCTAAGACCCTCTGAATATAAGATGAACTTGAAATCTGAAGATATATGTCATACATATGTTTTTAAGATTGAAAATCAAAAAATACAGTGGTGGGGTTTTTTTACTACTTTTGTACTTTTAATTCTAGAGTATCAATATTTTTTCCTGCATATTCCTTCTTTTCTCCTAGGTATTCCTATCAAGTGAAAATGAACAACATGCAGAATTAAGCATAAGAACACTAGTGGAGTTTTAAATAACTTCACAAGTGCAAAATATCTTTCTTAGGATCCACTTAATACATTCAAGATTCAAACATTTCATGAAGTGCAAACCGGTGGTGTTACACTCCTGTACCTTGATACCACGGAATTACATTTGTGGGATAATGATTTTTGTATTTTCTGTGTTTATGTATAAATCACATACCTATTGCATAGATCCCAATTTTTTTCTTATTTTGCAGACTCAGAGGCCTTACTTTAGTAAATGAAAAACTTAAAAATGTCAGGAACCTAAGCTGGTATGTTCCTCTTGGTCTTTTGCACTGTACACAAACAGTTTCATCTTACATCCAGTGTTGTTGTATTTTATCTCTGTCCTTAAGTTTAGTTTTCTTCCAACTTCTATTCTAGAAAACGGAGAATAAAAGAAATATTTCTCTTCCTTAGGGGCAATTGATTAGTTACAGGGAATCTGGGCTATTAGTTACAGACTTCTGGGCTGCGCCTCCATGTCATTTCATGATCACTGCTGTGCATCACCCTACCACCTGGTGGTACATATTTGACCTCCTTTAGGCATGCATGCACCACCACCCTTCTGTTAAATTACATCGAAACTTTCCTCAGGGGCTTTGCTTTCTGTGCTCATTGCCAGATTTTGCCTGTGGGAGAACAGAAAAGAGCATAAAAGGCTGCTGGTACCTACATAAATAACGGGTGTTTTTGGTCAGTATGAAATAAATTGATAATTTTGAATGAGTATGAAATAACAGCAGAGCTTACATCCAATGCATGGTTTGTGCCATATAGCCAGGGTTTTTCTTTCAGTACTGGGAACATTAAAGCTGGATTTAATTTGTTGTCAAACAACAGTCTGTGACAGACAAATTGTATTGCTGAAAATAAATTAATCATCTGTAAATGTTACAAATGCTAGGAACCATAACTAGGTGCATATGTTTCTTATTTCAATCTGGAGTGATTTCCCCCCTGTACAATTAGCTGAACCAAAAAAAAGAGTAAGTTTATAATGGAAGTGCCAGCTCACTGTAATGTAAAGCCACAATCGTAGTCTCTATAAACAGCAAGTGAAGTGTGAAGGATTAGTTTGAACCCCAACAGACACTTGTTATGAAGAGGTGACAGAAATGAAACATTGGATAAAAAGGCTGAGAAACATTTATCTAAAGCACTGCTGTTGCTCTGCCATACTTTTAGAACAATTTAGCAGATGTGCTTGTCATCTCCACGATTTTTCTTTCCAGTCTCTGGGAATGTGCTAATTTGATACGTATTCTTCTCTCACCTTCTCCTTCCTGCTTTGAAAACAGAATAGACTTTGGAAGAGGGTTGCCATGACCACATTGTTGTGAAATTCCTAGCTGAAAAGAAGCAGTAGTTTCTCAGCTGGCAGAATGAAAGACAACTTTCAGCTTCTGGCTAGTTAGGAGATGGGAGGGGTCAGTTCAAACCCAGTACTGTTTGAACAACTGTTGCAGTATACATGTATGTCGATGTTGCATTGGAACAGATGCGCACAGAAAAGGGAAATTTCTTTGAGAAAGCTTTTATTTAAAAAGATAAATATCACCTTTCATCTTTTATATTTCCTGCAATTTTCAGGAAACAAAAGCTCTGTAAAAATTGTAGGTGTGGTGTGAGAAACCAGTAATGTGATATCTGCTCTGAGTATGTAGTAGGTTCAGGGAATACTGCTAAAAAAGTGTGAATTGCTTTAGAAAAAGACAGTTTAAAAATAGATATTTATATTTGGTAGCTATCTATTAAGAATATTTTCTACTTTAAGTGTTGTAGGTATATGAATTTTGTGTCTTCTCTAGTTCAAGAAAGCCAGAGGTACTTGATATCTGCCTTTTCAGATTACTATGAGCAGTATTACTTTAAATGGTAGGAGTGAGTGATAAGATGCTCATTTTTAGATTTTATGGCTTTAGTGTATTTTGGGTTTTGATGGTTTTTTTAGTGATTTTTTTTAGACATCTCCAGTATTAATATCATCAGATAAGCTATTTTCTGCATTGAAGTGAAATACACCTGATTTACTGTTACATAGCAAGATCAGTTTTTCTGTACCTAAAATGGTTTCCAAATGAGTTACTTAACACATTTAAGAAAGTTGTTTGAAATATAAACACAAGTTATGAAGATTCTTTAAGATTCATTGGGCTTGAAAATGCACTTGTTTTTTGCCAGTTTTCTACTTGGCCAGTCATCTTTTTTTTATCTGAAAAGGAACTTTTCTTTCTTTTGCTAATGAATAAGTTAATATGTAAGTTATTAGAAACTTACCGCTGTGTGTTTTTGAGGTGTTGATCTTAGAGGCCTAGAAGATGCTCCGAGCACAAAGGATGATCCTTCTCTTTTTGTAATGTCAAATCCACAGCTTTTAGTTGCAATTACAGGCAGACACCTAATCAGCTGTCATTGCAGTGTGTGTTTGGTAAACACGATCAGAGGAGCTAATGCTTCACGCTGCATGCCAGCCATTCTTAGTACTGTGCATACAGAAGAGCTGGCACGCTCAGTGGTGAATGCTGAGGCATTTTATCTCAATTCAGTTATATTCTTTGAGATCTAAACCTGCAGAGTCAGATGTCTTTTCAGAGATGATATGTGTGTTTCTTGACAGTGACAATGAGGGAAAGAACAGGAAGAGGAGTTTGCTGGATTTATTCAACTTGACAAACATACTCTTTGATGCAAAAGTTGTCTAGGACAAAGGATCAAATAAATGTCCATTTGTGCTAGAGCCTCTTCACTGCTTGTACCTATTCACAGGTTAAGAGTTAAATCCTGAGCATTCTGGATTTTTCATTTCTGGAATAGCTTGTGTGAAATTTACCTTTATTGGCAAAAACTTTAAGTGAATGTTCTATATTTTCAGTAATCAAACAAGTGTTGAAGGCAAGGCATTATTCCACTTTTTAAAAAATTATTTCTTGGTAATGGTAGAAATAAATTTGAAATGCTCAGGAGCAAATACACAACCATCTTTTATTTTCTGGGTCTGATAATTGATTTATCAACTTGATCAGAGTCTTGCTTAGTGCCAGATGATCCCCTGAGCAGGTCTACTCTATGCAGTGAATATCCTTTACGGGGCCTGTAGGGAAAAAATGTAGTCACGCTATGTGGTAGGATATGTGTTTGTATGTGACTGTATACCTGTATCAGAGGGCAAATTAGAGGTACTGAAACAATGTAAATGCTGATGTTTCTTATCTGGTGAATATTTGGCTTTGCAATTTGGCACAGCTTTTCTTTTATGCAGAACTTTACATGCTATTAACATGGTGGTTTCTAAAGCTAGCTCTCTACTTTGGAAGTACACTGTTGTTCTCTTTGTATTGACGTTATGCCTCTTGCCTCAGAAAAATTGAACAGACATTTGACAATTTTTGCTAGTTTCTAAAGATCAGAAATAGCAGTTTGATGTTTAATATAGTCTTAATTGTATTCAGCTCGGTTCTGCCAAAAATCTTTCTGTCTCTTATTTGGAAGTCACTGACTGTATATGGAGTCTGGGAAGAATTAAGAAGAGGGTGGCTAGCGTACTCATCTGTCACTAACAAAATGATTAGAAGTAATACATTTTTTTTCTAGCTCTTTTGCCTGTCACTACAATACCTCCTCAGTCTTCAAGAAAACTAAAAGTGAGGGTAGAGATGTTGTTTTGAAGCAATGGGAAATGAGCCTTGAGAAACTGTAGGAATTCTGACATGATTAAAGTGATAAACAAAAAGGAAAATCAAGGAAAAAAACAGGAACATAAATATTAAGTGACAAGAAAGAGTAGTCTTCTCTGGTAGTCTACTACTGGTAGAGATACATAGCACTGCACGTGGGCGCACATGTATTCCTCTTTGCTGGAGATGAAGAGATAGCTGCAAAATTTAAAGGGGAAGGAGCTAAGTTTTCTGGCCTGGCCAGCAGACTCTGCAGATTTTGAAGAAGAAATAATCATTTCTGTCCACATGTTTTAAACGTACAAAAAAGTTGCTTCTGTGAGTGATGTCTACTGCAAAGACATTCTTTCTTCCCCAGACCTGAGCCTAAGTTAGTTACTTTGTTGTCATTTCTCTGTCGGGAAAGATTAGATGAGAAAAAATAATGACTCTGCTTGAATAAAAATGAATACACAAGTTCTGAATCTACTCTCACAAGATGTATTTCTAAATCTTGGTTAATCTAAATCTGCAAAGAGCTTACTGAAACTGCAAATTAGATTTGAAAGTGAGAGAAAATAGAAGAGGTATCCAGGATCAACGGAAGACAATTATTCTGTTGTTCTTATTTATTTATTTATTTATTTATTTATTTTTATTTGTTTGTTTTTTATATTATATTTTTGAAGATTATTTACTACAGTTACCTGTAAAATAATTAGCATGGCAAAGATATTTAAACAGAATAAACAGAATAAAAATAACCTTAGCTATGATTAATTGCAGAATACCTGGTAGTTTTGCTGTGAATCATAATAAATCTGTGAAGAAGTAATTATATGGACCACAATCTGTAAGTTGGATGAAAACCACAGTATACTAGAATCACTGAACCATTAAGGTTGGAAGGGACCTCTACTGATCATCTAGTCCAGCCTCCCTGCTACAGGACAACAAGCTGAAACAGGTTGCTCAGGATGGGATGAAGAGTACACAACCTTTCTGGGCAACCTCTTCCATTCTTTGACTAACTTCACAATGAAAAAGTGTTTCCTTGTGTTCGGATGAAATTTCATGCATTTCAATTAGTGCTTGTTGCTTCCTGACCTGTCAATGGGCTAGTGCCCATTGTCTTGTCTCCCTGAGCATTCACTCCCCTCTTTTATATTCACTGATAAGAAACCCCCTAGATTCCCTTCTCCATTCTCTCCTTAAATAATTTTTATGGTGGATCATTCCAATTTCTAAATAATTTGGCTTTTAACATGCTTTTGTAAACTGTGAAGATCATGATCTAAGAAACATATTCAAATCACATTTCTACTTGCTTACCTAGAATCTCTTGTTAAGTTTGTTTGCATTTCTGTGTAAGTCATACAAACATAGATGCAATTATCTTACTGTGCATTAAGTCTGCACAGTATATTTGAAGGGGAAGTGTTACAAATGGTTGAAATTGAAATTTCCTCTGAAAAGGAATGATCTTTTTTAAAAGAAAATCTTTTCTTTCTACATGCTGAGGTTTCCAGTTCAAGCACATGTGCTCTTATATCGTAACAGCAGATATATGCTTGTGTCTGTAAATGGCAATAGCTGTGTCACTATTACAATCATAAACGAAAAGCTGTGTCAAGGTTTTTGGTGTTTGAGAAAATGTCAGCTATAAAAAATTTTCTGATGGCAAATATCAGTGAGATATTAAACTGCTCTTGTTCGATACAAGAGTGTAATGTTTGCTAGTTTCAAAAGCCATCAAGTCAGCAAGTAGAACTCAAAAAGGTGCCACATTACTTCTTTTTGTTGTCACAAAGTTGCTTAGAAGTCAGTGAATCCTGATTCCTTTTTGTAGTAACCAATGTATTTTTTCTGTAAGATCAGTCAATTAGGTTGTATTACCTTTTGCTTTCAAACAAGGAGAAAATATCACTGACCAAGCTGATGCCTCCCTTTGAGGCTTGTCCCGTTTTAAATCTCAATATGACCACTTCGTCTGTATGCTACTTGCTGAACCTGCGGTTTTAAATAAATACAGGAAAATAAAATCACCTGAAGATACCAAGCTACTAAAAATGAACCTCATCGACCCTTTTGTGATTTTTCCCTAGCATTCCCATTAATATACAAGCAAAATTTTAGGATATCATTTTGTTGATTAAACAAAGGCCAGTTAAAAATCTCCTCAGGCACTAAACAATTAATGGATATAATGTCTTAATGTTTGTCCCTTAAGATTTTATCATGAAACATGCTTTGTTAAACTACCATTTGGTCAGCTTCACTGCTGGTGAATTATCAGCTGTGGTGGTGTTTTGAGTTTCTAAGTATATGATGCTGGTATCTGTATCCAGTATCATATGGAATCTCATGAATAACAAGTATGAGTTCGTACTTTTCTAGTGGTGTGCTTGTTGAGATAAAACACATACTTATACATTTGCATTATCTGTAGCTTAAAATTACTTTCAGTTCTTTGTCCATACCTTCAGAGGTTTATGAAGAGAAGTAGCTGTTTCTTGGATGATCGTAAAATATCTTGATTGCATTAAAATGATACTAAAGGCAATATTTACCTAATTACAATTCATTTTTATTAACCAAGTATTACTTTTACTTGATAATTTCCTCTCTCCATCCTCTTTCCTCTTTTATTTTGGTTGTACAAGAATGCATGCCGTTGACTCTACTTTGGGGAGATATCATTATCATTCACAATCTGTTTTAAATAAGACTTAATCTCAGCTTATTTATTTATTTATTTTTCTCTCAGAAAGTAGGATTTGGCAGTGTATGTATTACTGCTGAAGTGCAGTATGTGTAGTACAGTAATCTTCAAATGCCTTCAGAAAGTGATTGATCCTTCTGCAATTCCCTAGATTTAGTATGAATGTATTATGTATTATCTTTCTCCTTCAGAACGCATTACTGTAGCTTTTCAGATTGAGAATCTCATGCTTTGTGCATATTCTTGAGCATTCTCCCATCTTTAATCTTACAATGTATTCCATTTGCCACATAGAGAGCCAAATGAATTTTTTCCTATATGGATACGTATGTGTTTATACACATACACACACACACACACCTTTTCGCCGTGAAGAGGGGGTAATACTGACTTAAAGGCACTAATTATTGAGCTGTTTCTATTTTCCGTTTTAGCACAAACAGGTGGCAATGCAGACACATCCTTTACACGTTTGTTTAATTTTTCAAAACATTCATTTACTTTTTCACATCTGAGCAGTTGCATAAGCATGCATATAGCTGCTATTCTGAATTAACTGAATCGGGATTCAGTTGTTAATACCAACAAAAATGTGTGATTAGATATTCTGCATCCAACATTCTATAATAACAAATTGTAATTCTTAGCAGGCTTTCATATTAAAAATTTATTTTTTCCATTAAACTGGTAAAAATGAATACTATGTCAAGCAACAGTTTATGTAGTAATCTTTGCTGTTAACTTATTTAAAAGATTTCAGACCGTGTTGTCTTTTGCACCAACCAGAAGTCTGTATCATTTTTAACAGCAGATACTTTACCCATACCCCCAAATAGCAGTGCATGATTAAAAAAACCGCATCAATCCCTTTTTTTCTCCACTTGAATATCTGCTACTTTAATGGTTAGTGAAGTCAGAAAAACGAATTCACTGCCTCCCAAGTTTGTTTTCAAGTTTCTATTTAAGCAATCAACTTTGCTGTCTGTTTAAGGCTTCTTACTGCCAATTGCTATAACTTAGGAACATGAGCTCAATATTCATAGGGATGTAGTTATCAAAGTGAATTTAGGCCTAAGGATGATAAAATTAGCATTATGACTTCAATACATTCAATTATGAAATAACATAATAAATGCTATACAGCAAGATTACAGAAACGTGATACGTAATGAATACTGTTAGTCCTGCCCTGCAGAGGGTTAGTGAAACTTCCTTTTATTTGTGGGCCAGTTTCTGTTAATATTGTTCAGTACTTCGTGCTTCTCCCTGTAGTACATGGCTTATAAGTGTTAGTTATTTGAAAAAAATAACTAACTGCTTTTCAAAATATGTTCAAATGTCTATGTAATCTGTATATAAAGGTAGATAACGGGTGTATCCAATGTCTTTGATTAGCAGAACTGTTGAACTCGTATATACCAAGAATATGAGTCAGGACTTGGAGACAGAGAAAGACTGTTAGAGGAGAAATGAAGAGGAGGGTGGATCTAAAAGCTGAAATAAACAAGTAAACAAGTCTGTGTTAGTTCCTGATTTGAATCCATGTAGTACTTTCATATCGTAAATATGTTTAAAACAATGAAAATGGAACTGATGTTTTGAATTTTCAATTTTAGTAGGAAATTACCAATAAACATAAAACACATGTAAGTTCATGTAGTAGTACATAAACTATGCAATTCTGAGTGCTTTAGACATGTAATTTTCCCTTTTCTTCAACCAGGTTGTTATATGTTTTGCCTTTACTACATAAGTAGCTCAAGCTTCTCTTACTCCTTGTGGTTCAAAGGATTAAAGGTTAGAGCTGCCATTGCTTGTGCAAGAAACATACAAGAAAATGTATGCTGTTGTACAGATGGAAGAGAAAATGAGATAAGCTGCAGCAGAATTTTGTGTAGTAAATATGCTCTGATTTAGGAGCTTTTGGAACTAAAGTTCATTAGCTCATATAAACAAAACATTGTTTGCATAACCCTCTGTTTTATCTGCTGTTCTTCATGTGTGCTCCACTACAAAGAGGTGTTGCAGAATGACTGTATGACTGCTGAAATCACATACCTTTGGACACCATGGCTAGCTATAATGGATCTGGACTCAATTACAGCAATATGGATGATGCCGACTGTGGTGTTTCAAGGTTTAGAGCTCTCAAATCTCTCAAATATCATGGTGCTATATTTTTCATTTCAGGATTTTCCACTGCCAATCCATTAGCTCAAATGTAGTCATCAAAAGCAAGATACTGCAAAATTTACTTCTGAGGAATCATTCTCTTTTGTCATGTGAAAGAAAAAGCAGTAGCAGTAGAGGGAAATTATGGACCTCTGTAGCAAATAGTTGTCAATTTTCACTGTCTCCTAAGCAAAAGACAAAAGTGGGAAAATATTATTTGAATTTGGTTCCTGATTCTGAAAGGCAGTAGTGCCCTTATGATAGAGAGAATAGTGAAATTTTCTTTTGGCATATTCATAACAAAGGCTTTATAGCTCAGTGAAAGCATCTCCTTCTAGTGTGGATGTAAGTTACAGTCTCTTGAAAATATTGAAAATGTGAAAGCTATGTTAACGTATGTTGTTTGCTGTGTCCGTGTTAAAGGATGCTCAAAAATTTGTGTGAGGAGCAGAGATGTAAGAGCAACTTGAGGAAGGCCAAGTCTTTTACTCCTAATCCTGCTGACTTCTTTACACCAAATCTGGAGAGGAAAGAACAGTACTTTTTCTTTCCTGTCCTCCTTGCCCCTTGCATGGGGCAGATTTCAGTCTAGATATGTCAGAAGACCATGAGAGATGAGCTAGCTGAATTTCAGATTAAGAGAATATGTGAACGTTCTTAGTTTAATTTACTAAAAGTTTCAGTTTTTAAATTTTCTTCAAAAGAAAAAGGCTCTAGTTCAAAGCAAATGATCTTCAGAAACATCGACTGTTGATATTCCTTACCTGATTTAACTGAAGGTAAAGGGATGTTTCAAATTTTTGTTCAAGTAGTTCTTCTAAATGCTGTTAGTAAGTCTCTTGCCATAATAGACTGTCTTGTAATGCCATTTGGCTTTAAAACCCTTCAACTACTGCTACTTGAATATGCTTGCTAAAAAGCCAGATCATAATCCAGTTTTCCCTACTTTTGCAGCTTTCCTTACTTTTATTTTTCCATTTTATCATAATCTGTACTGAATTAGCCACATGCTACAGATTTCTTCTAGTAGCGTTCAAAGTCCAGATTTGCTGTTGAAGACCACTTTAATTTTGTGGTATTTTCGCTAGCTGTTTTGTAACTTCGAAGACAGTTCATAACTCCAGATGATCAGCAAAGTGAAGAGCTGTGCTGCTGTGGAACTTTCTGTTTATATTCTCTAATACAAAGAAAGGAACACAGTGTCTACACTTAATCTCTCCCACACTAGTTTGTGATGTTTGAGTTTTCTTTCTTTATCTTGTTGTTGTTTTGTCCATTACATTTTAAACTTACTATGAGCTGTTTTAAGGATTATGGTGCATACAAGCAGTGATTGGGTTGATGTTCTGGGCTGAATACCAATGAGGAGCTGACCTCAGTGAGCCAGATAGTGAATTCCAGATCTGGGAGCTCCAGAAATTTGTCAATACTCTGTTATTGTTAATAGTCCTATCAATAAAGATTAAACAGCTTTGAAGCAAAGTGAATCTCCACCCAACATAATTAAAACACCAAGTCAAGCAAGCAAAACAAACGAAAATCAAAAGCTGAAACTCATAGACTCGGGGATAAAAATGAAACTTGAGTGATGCTGCACCTGATAATTGGGTAAGAGATTTGTCTATTGGACTCTTGTTCATGCAGCTGTAGTTTTTGCCTAAACAAACTTGATATAGTGTCATTACAGTCTCGGTATTTCTTGATTATGCAGATTTTAAAGTGATATTAGCTTGCATTCAAATACTCATTTTAATACATAATAAGTTAACGAGTCATACTGAGTTTTTCTCTATGTATGAACTGTTTTGTATTTCTTTTTATAAGCGAGGTGATTGAGTATTGTAAGATAGAAATAGCAGCATTCTGAGCTGCAAAAGTACTCAAACGGTAGCACACCTGTTATAACAAAACTTAAATGTGCAAAGGGAAAGTTGCTTTTTCAAGACAATTGTACACTCAGTCTAAGACTTGGATTGCATATATGGTATAAATCAGCATCTTTATATACTGTATAATGTCATGATAAGGTTTAATATGACAACTTTTAATAAGTCTTAGTTCTGTTAAATAATGAAATGGTGATAGCATTTCCTTTTAGCATAAATTAGAAAATAGCTAGCGTCCCAAAACAGGAATATCTTGAGATAACTACTGCAAAGCTATTTTCAGTAGTGCTCAGTCCTTGCTAACTCTGTTATTTTCATTTGTATTTGTTATTTGAAAGAGGATTGTCCCCCTTTCAACTGCAGCTTTAAAATAAAACTGTCCTGAATTTTTGGTAGGAAATATACCTAATTGCTGTCTGTCCTGCTTGTGCACACTCCTGGCCATGCTCCTAACCAGTGCCGAGATTGAGTTTCTTCCTGCCTCATTTCCTGCTGTGTAACATGCTGCTTTTTCAATTGCATAATCATTGATTGTTTTTTAAAAAGACAACTTTGGAAGTCAATGTAAAATTTGGTGCTCCTTAATGCTCCTCTTTTCTCATCTACATCTCAAATACGCTGCAGAAAAGCCCTCTATCATGGATTCTTGGGTAGTGGTTTTTGGTAACTGATTTTCCTTTAATGCAATTACTACTTAGCTGTAAGGACACTTGTTCTTCTGTAGTGAACAAATACAAGGTACTTGTCAATTTGGAAAAGTTGTTTGTCAGAATTAATTGTGGAATGCAGCACTAAGCATCTTTAAAACGCGTTGTGATTGAAGATGTTGAAAAAGAGTGCAGAACATAAGTAATTTCTTGTTTAAAAGATGACAATAAAACAAGGTACCATTATTCAGAAATATACTACATTAGAGAATATCTGAGAGCACATTTTCATGTGGAAAATATTTTCTTTTTAAAATTCTAGTAGCTGAAACATTAAACTGACAGTAATAAATAGCTTATTTGTCTCAAGTGTCCAAATGAACTATGTAGAAAATCTATTTTGGCTAAACAAAGAACAGATGGTAAATAATGTGATTGCATTAAAATGACTATGATAGTAGTCACCACATAAAAATGAGCAGTGTGTTGCATTTTTCTGAAGTCTTCATCTTATAGTCTGGGGAAAAGAAATATCACAAGAGAGAGAATAAGTCTCTTACCATTTCTTTTATTACTTTCACAGAAATTGGCCTTATTGTAAGTGTATGCATAAAAGAGGGGATACAGTAAGTCATAACAGAAGAGAATAATTTAGAGAAAACATTACCATTGTCACTTTGTTTGAAATCTTTGAATGCAAATGAACACAAAGGGTGCTTAATAAATATTTTAAATGAAAATGTTATTGAGTTAACACGAAAGGTCTCTCATTGTAATGCTTAATTGAGTTTTTAAAAATGTTTTTGTATATTGCTGTCAGTGCTTGGCACAGCTTTAAACTTTGTAAGAGACACTGCTGCTTTGGTTCCGGCCTCGCCACCATTTTGAAAATGGCATTAGCATAAATTCTTAAAGGGCCTGGATTGAACAAAGGACAAAGCATTTTGTCATAATGCATCAAGTATTGTTCTCCAGCTTCCCTTTGGGAAAAAAGGGAAAGGGCAACTTAAAGGTGAGATTAATTTTCGTATTCCTTATCTGTTGAGGACCTTTAAAGAGAGCAAGGTGTTCTCCCATGACAGCATTTAAAGAGACTCCAGTTGCAGGGAAAACATAGGAAGAAAGCTGGGTTCTTCTTCCTGGCCTCTTTCCTGAGGTAACTATGGTCCTGGTGAGTTCAGTACTTAAAGCTAGGTGCCTTTTGGTCCACCAAGGACATAAACGACACTAACTTTTTCCTAGAGATCGTTGAAGCCTTGATTGAACAAGGACTGAGGAAAAACAGAGACTGACTCCAGGATTTCCTGATGAAGTTCTTCAGTCATTTTGGGCTTCTCTCTGCTTATGCCCAGATGCAGTGATCTGGAAGAAGTGTCCTGTGGGCAATGCTTTGTTTATTTGTCAAGAGTAAGAAGGAATCAAGTCAATGGTTTTTGTCTGTGCCATACTTGGCACTCATTTTTAAACGGCAGTAAAGATGTATCCAGCCAGCAGCCAACCACTCTAATTCTGAGAATGTAAGAATACGAGTGTTTCAGTCTGTTTGTTTTGCTTTTGTTGGTTGTTTTGTTTTCTAATTTATACAGTTTCTCATCTCTATTTTTGGTTATTTCTGGAGTGCTTTGTGGGAGGGAAGAGAGTGAAAAGCAATTTCATTACTCTTTGTTTTTAAAAACACTTAAACACTGTTTTTTGGAAAACAGTGTGCTGTGAAGAATTCTGCATTATATTTGCTCCATTACACTTTTTGTCTCTTATCTTTCTACTGCTGGTGAGATGCTAGAATAGTACGCTGATAGAAATTGTAGTCATTTGATATTGTCGTATGTGGAAATATGTGAGTGGGGAAATAAAGCTTTACAACTTCTCACCAGGTAGATAATGGAAGAAACCTGAGGGAGGGGAGTAGAGGTATCTTTGACTAAACCTATAGCTTCTGAAGTTCTCTGCCATGCTAGTGAGCAGCTTTGACCCTCTCAGATACCCTAGCATGCTTGGTGCTCTCTCTGACCCTTTTCAAAACTTGTTTTTAATGTTGCCCAGCACTCATCCCAGCACTGCTGCTCACAAAACTGTCTCTGCTCCAGTAAGCTTGATCATCCTCATCTACAGCATGGGCTAATTCCGTGTTGCCTTGATAGCCGAGAGGCCTTTGGTTTAGGCATAGTGTAGGCTTTGTCCTAGTTCTGTTCGATGACTGAACTGTGATTTTGGAAAACTTGGCATCACTGCACATTGCAAGTGTATATAAGTGTGTAGTTGCATGTCTCTTGGCAAGCAGATTATGCCTGTTACTCTAAACTATTACGCCATTTTTCGTATATGTGGGCCCTATTCTTGTTGAAAGTGTATGGATTTATGACAGGCCAGAAAGAACTTTTAAAGAAATTTCTCCATTTATCAAATCTGAAAAACAAATCTAGGTGCCTTCCATTGGAGTAAACCTTTGCTATACTAATGTGCATGAAATCAAAGCTGACTGAAAGAGATTGCTGTAAGGGGAAGACCTGTTGTTAGGCACACTAGTCTTGGGATTGTTTTTGTTTTTATATTAGATCAGAAATACCAGATGTAGCAGTCAATTAACTGTACACAGATGCAGTGTACCTCATTACTTTGATCCAGATGAGATTTTGCTGGCATACAGGTCTGTATTCCTTCAACTTAACATGAATTTAAACATAAATTTCAAAATACACTTAAAAATAGCAAGGTGTTATAAGTGTAAAAATTGTTGCTGGATTGTGGGCTGGATTCTATAGCAATAAATTCAGTTATTTCTCTCAAATATGATTAAATAGATTAGTTAATACAATAGACTAATTGTCAGAATATGTCGCATTTTTATGAATATATCCTTGGTCTGTTAAGTAGCATTTAATTTGTTTCAATTCTCATTGTCTTTTTCTTCGTTTCTCTGAAGATGGTACCATATCTTTTAAAGTATATATTTATTGTACAATAAATTGGTATCTATTCAGGAAATGTAGTATTAAAAATAGAAATATTTTGTTTCTTTACTATTTATCATTGCATTGACACAGAGCCATAGAGAGTAACATATACTATTAGTGAATAGCTTTTTTAATTGATGTAAAAGACAGATGTTGCCAGATACATAATTGATATATAATGTCGTTCATCTGAATAATTTCATGAGCAATTACAAAGGAAATAATCTTAACTCTTTACAATTGTAATGGATTTTGCCTTTCTTTCAGATGTCTGTCTTTTTTCTCTCCATGAAGAGAATCGACAGATATTGTAAGTGGCAATCATATCGATCTTCCTACTGCTCTCACTTTAAGGATGTGAGAAATTTTCTGTTCAGACACAGTGTTGCTGAGAAAATTGAGGACATTTTATAATACGTGGTAATTAAGGGAATAGCTGTCAGAAGACATACCTGTGCATCACAATTTTGAGGTGTTCTATGGCCATACAAATAAATGCAAACTTTCAAGGAAAGGCATAATGGTACATTTTAAAATTAATAAACACTCTAGACTCATCTTCTGCTTTCTCACACACCAACGCATCTTGAGAATTAATCTGTACCAGAAAGTGAGTTTGTAAAAATATAAAACAGAGGTAAGTGAAATGATTCATTTTCAGTCCTTATATTGCTAACATGTGCGGCACAATTAAAATACTACGTTCACTTTACATCTGTTCAGTTAAATTTCTTTTTCTTTTTTTTTTTAAATTAAGAAAGTAGGCTCCACTGAGAAAATTATATACTATCTTGTTGTTTATTGGGATCTCTTTACAGCACTTCTTTTTTTCCCCCTTGTTGTGATACATACTGATAGTACTGTTTAATTTTCATAAAGTTCTTCAGGTATTGTTTGTAACTTGAAAAGATATCCATTATTTTAAATCCTCAGTGCACCATATAACATTCATTCTTGCAAGAAAATCTTGGAGCAATGCACTGAGTAGATACTTAAATAAACAACAACAACAACAACAACAAAATGATATTTTACTTCGTCTTTTGTTTGCTTTTTATTAGAAAAAATCAGTAACAGTTACTTTCAGATAATGTCTTCAGTTAATATTTAACTGACAATAAGTATCTAATTATATTGCAATTCATTCCTTATCTGAATCTCTTAATTTAAAATGTAGCTGAAAAACTTTTGAGTTTGAATGTGCTTGGGATAAGTAGTCAGAGGAAAAGACTGATAGCAATTAAAGTGAAGATAATTGGATAAACTAGTCTAGATATTGATATAAACTGGGGTAGCATCAAGTGCTTTTCAACATGGACACCAGAGTCTTCATCTTGGTAAACAGACCAAAGTTGTTTTTGATGCAGACCCAGGATTTAAGTGTGCTCAGCAGTTCTCAAATTCTGTTATCAAATACATTGTTACCACAGATTGCCTCATTAAAACTTCTGAAGCAATAACCAGATTAGATATGAAATAGATTGTATCACCTGGTGTTTTCTTCTTGAGTCTGCACTAACATGGTAGTTTCATTTACTTTGCCATTTCCTCCACCCTCAGCTGAATCAAAAACATCCTCAAGTTTAAATGACTGCAGAATGAAGTCTGTGGGTCTCCAGACACATTTATTCAGAAGTCAAATGGCTCCTTGTGAGCTGTTCACCTTGTGCCTGTTGGCTTTGGATGAGCTGACTGCAGCACCTTCCTCCTGGAAGGGATCTTTTCCTAATGTGCTTGCTGTTGTTCAGTCAGGCATGTGGTTACAGTCCAGTAGCAGGCAGCCTGCATGGAGTACACTGAGAGATGTGACTCGAATCATTACTGTCGGATTTTGGATCTTTCTTCCTCTTTTGCCCATACAGGGTAGGGGAAAAAAGTTTGTATAATTTTGTATGACTCTAATGCCTTGATGATCATGTGAATATCTAATTATATCTAAGATAAAGGTAAGTCATGTCATAGGAAAGAAAATGCTGGTGCTTTCTGTGAGTTTTAGTGTTACTGGGCTCTGTTGTACAAAGGTTTACTCTGTAAGAAAAAAATCTGTCCTCACTAAATAGCTTTCCCTTTAGTATAGAGAGTTTCATTGTGACCATGGAATAAAATTCTACCAAGTTCTGATTCCAGTTACTTAAAGGGTTCAGGTGCAGTTTGTTTTCTGTCATTATAAGAAAGAAAGATACTCTGATATTTTAAGTGAAATTAGTGTGAAGAATAGGAAAATGATGGCATCAGCTATTTGTTGATTCTGAAATAGTGCTAACTGACACAAATATACAATTGATCTTCAGTTCATAGCTGAAGACAGCATTTAATTAGTACTATACACTATTCTGTCAGATACTTCGATAGAATACATCAGTGCTGACACCTCCTTAAACACCATCCATTTGTACAATATCACTGAGCATCACTTTCCATTTCAGTTTGAGGCTGTGGAAGAGACTAGGTAATGTTACATCTTTTTGAAAATTATACTAAATTACTTCAGTATTGCTAGAACAAATTTCAGCTGAATGATTTCATCAGTGGTGGGGCCAGCTGACTGTTACACTGGAAAAATGTCATGCCACAGGATTAATCTTGAAGAAGAAAAACGACCCTAGCATCAGATGAGTTTTCTGATGTTGAAGTATTTGCAGTCAGGAGATGGTTCAATGGCTGCCTGCAGGAGGAGAGCTGGAAGGTAATCCACAGCTCTCTGTGCTCCTCTTTGCCAGCCTGGCTGCAGGCTGACCTCTGAGAGCTAGCTGCCTCATTGACTTTAATTTCAGTTTTTTAGTACACAGCTACCCACATCAGCTGGCACACAGAGAGTCTGTTGCTCTTGTGTGGTGGGAGTGTTCCTCACCTCCTGACCCAAGTCCCACAGAAAGCTCTGCACCTCCCTGCGCAATGCAGGGGTGAGACTGGCCTGTCGAGGTCCCAAAAGTAAAGAGCATTTGTGTAGCAAACATGGGCACTTGGCTTTTATAGTGGCAGAATAATTTAATGTATGCAAATGCTTGAAATGCTTTGTAACTTCTGGTCAGTGAAGTGTTTTGAATTTAAAGAAAATTGTTACATTTAGAACTGTTTTCTGAAATACATCTTTAAGAGGCTCTTTAATACCATTAGCTGTCATCAGGAAATACTTAAGAACATCACAAGTCAAAGCTTTTATACTCTTACTCTAGTTTTTGATGATAGTTATGGATGCCATCTTGTTTAATTTCTTTTAAAGAACATATTTTTCCCCTTTTAATTCTTATTGTTTCTAATTTCCCATACAGAATTTTATTATGAAATAAATTCATAAAGCAGTTCTTTAATAAAACTGATCAACACAATCTAGTGTTCTCATATCTTTTTTCCGCAGATAGTACTTAAGATAATTGGATATAAAAATAATAGAAAAAGTTTTAATCAGATTAGAAGAGAAAGTAGATACCTAACAAAAGTTGCTACCATTACTTATAGGGGGAAAGGTGATTGCAGTGTTAATTTAAAATGAATTTCAAGCAAAACATATAAATCTGACACAAATAGGTCCTTATGCAACACATAATTAACCCATGGAATTCATTTCAACAAGGGATCACATAGGCCAAGGGCTTAGGAAGATTAAAAAGTAATTCAGTATTCAAATCAATAATTAAAATATCCACAGTAATATTTGCTGGAATTAAAATATATATATATGAATGCATATATATATGCATAAAAGTATAAGGCATGTGAGATCATAAGCCAAACACTTAGGAGATGAGAATTTTATGCATATTATAATATCAATAGCCATAAGGTATTTTAACCTTTGTTAGGAAAAAAAGAAGTATCTTCTCTGAAAGTAAAGACTTAGAATTCAACGTATAGCCCAAGCATGTCCAACCCACAGCCCATGGGCCACATGCAGCCCAGCACAGTTCTTAATGCTGCCTGCCCCATGCTGCCAAGCCATCATGGTGGCAGCGGCCTGGTCCGGCCCAGCCCCAAGTCCCAGTCCCATCACTCAGCAGCTAGCACTGCCTGAGCTGAAGCCAGGACACAGGGAGGGTGCAGTGCAGTGCTAATTCAAGTTATGCAAATACTTTTAGGATACATTGGCTAAACAGTCTTGTGAACAGTGAAAAATATGCAGCTTTGCTTTCTGTTTTGAGAAAGGAATTTGAGAATAGGTTTCAAGATTGCGGCCCAGGCAAGCCAAAAGGTTGGACACCCATGTTACTGCCCATTGCTGAAATTTGTGTTCCTACATCGTTGCAAATTATTATTCTTATTTTTATTAAGCAAAATTAAACTTTGTGCAAGAACACTCATACTTCTCTGCAGTTCAGTAGATCACAAGAAGCAAAGACTCAGATGAGCAGAATTAATGTTCTAATCTCTGGGCATATGACCCCCAAAAGTTACTTCACACCTCTCTTTTGTTGACTATTGCTTTCCTATTCAAAATAACAACATCATTGAATTTTTTGGTGGTTTTGGGCAATGTGTCTATGTGCCTTTTTTGTCTNGGCACACACCCTTGGTCTTAGAGAAAAGTTTTTTTTGTTTTTTTGTTTTTTTTTTTTTTTTTTTTTTTTTTTTTTTTTTTTTTTTGTGGAAAATATAAAGCAAAAGCTTTGAATTTTTTTCTTCTTTTGGTATGTTTTCTTTTTATTTGTGGTTATATAATTAGCAGTAATTAAACATCCCTTTATTATGTTTATAATGCTAGTAAGGAACAGAAAAGTGGTGTATTAAGACAGACACATTCTTTCTATGTGATGCTGTGTATTACAGTTGTAATTAGCGTGCTGTTATGTGTTGTTGCTACTGTTGTCTTCAGTCTGTGCTACTGACGATTCTAATCCCAAAGACAGTGATTGAATCTGTCCTCTTGAAGCTTTCTCCTGCAGGGTCATTCATCACTGATTTATAGATGGCAATGGGGTTTTCTGCCTGAACAAATAAAATCTGGATCTCCTCTTAGAGGGATGTGCATGTCTCAAGAGAAGAGATGGAGGTTGACTTGCCTGGTACTTGAGAAAAAAACCGAACAAAGAAAAATGGAGTTGTCTGCTGTCTAGAGTGATGACAATTTTTCCAATTGTTTTCTTGGTTTATAGTGGTAAAAGTGGTAACTACACATGCATTTCTTAATACTGCCTCTTGGAAAGAATGTTTAATCAAGTTTGATGAATTTACATTTTCTGACTGTGGAACATGTTCATATACGCTAGATTAAATGTCAGCATTCCAGGGTTGGCATCAACCAAAATAACAAATCTTTCAAAACATGCTAATAAATTGCTTAATTTGATTGTGAAATGCTGTTTAGGGGCCAGCAGAACACTCTAATGGATTTTTTGCATCCCCACACAAGAAATTATCATGTTGATAATGTAATGAATTGTTTCGAACTTAAATGTTTTTGCCCTATCATAATTTGATAGGAGAGTGTGGATTATTGAAGTATTAATTTGACTTAGTTTAATTTGGAGGGGAGACATTTTATTAGTTCTTGTTCACATAATAAATCATCAATGTGATAATCCTACACGTTGCAGAAAATGAGCATGTGTTGCTCATCTTATTTGGATGGCTACATTTATGAATGAAATCAGCTGAAGGTTTTTTAAGGGAGATGCCCAAGTTTCATCTCAAACTAGGTACTGAGTTAAAGATGTGAAGTTAGTCCAAAGCAATGTCCATAGACCTGAGATCATTTGAACTCTTACTGGGCACTGGAGAGTACATGCAGTGAAATGGGAGTCTGGAGGAGACCTGTAGGAATATTAGCAGCAAATAAAATGTATTAAGTCAAAGAATGATGCTTAAACTGATAATCACTTGTATTTTTTCTGATACTTGTCCTTCAAATGACAAATAGAATGCACTGTCTAAGAATAAAGTATGTAATCATGTGATTAAAGACAGGTGCTTGGAAGAATAAAATGGATCTTGAATGTGTATCCTTTCATTTGTTACAGTACACATCCATTTATCACTTTATCTTCCACTTCTGTCAGTCATCTGATGGCTCTATAGCATTCAAGCCTGCATGACCTTTTAGGTCTGAACATTTGAAGTGCATTCAGATATATATTATATATAATGTATACCTTTAAGATTGCTTTAATACGTCAAATTCTAATAATTTTGTTTTCAACTGCATATAATATCAGACATTTTTTCCTCCTGTTTTATTCTTTGAAGAATAATGGGAGAGAACGGATAACAGATTTTTACTCCAGTATGTGCTACTGAAACAGTTGTCATCTCTTAGGCTTGAGCAGAGCTCTGCATTAGAGAAGCAACTGCTTACGGCATTTCTGTTGCTACTCATATTTTGCAAATAGTGAACAGTATGTCAAAATGTAGATTTGAAATATAAAATTAGACCTTTCTAGCTTAAAAAGTTGAAAGCAATTTGAAAGAGCTGAATTCTGTATCATCTTTGCCACTAAATTATGTATTAAAACAATTTATTTCCATCTGGTCACCAAATGTGTTCTGCAATATTAGACACTTGTGGCCATATTTGTGTAGCACATGAATGTTAGCTGCTCTGATTGAACACATCTTTGGTAGCTGAGCTTTAGCATGCAGAGTGCTAAGTTCTTGTGGCCCAAGTTAGTTTTATATATAATGTTTGTGCCTAATTTTAGTAGTTTTATGCTTCATATCCGTCTACATCCCTCTCCTGTGTGAAATAAGGAGGTAATGGTACTCAAACTGCAGTACCTTTGAGAAGGTGAACTAATATCTATATGCACTGTGATTGGAATAGAATAGAACTCCCCGAAGGAATAATTTTGCAATAGTTTTGAATTTTGACAGTGTTTGGTAGGTATGGCCTAGTTCCGCAGGAAATGTGAATGGAAAAATAATGTATAATTGCTTAACAAGTGAAGTAACTTGTGCATTGGTTGTATAATTACATATATGTGTGTGTGTGCATTTGTGTGCACACATCTGATAGATGCAGATTGAAAATACAAATAAACTTAGTTTTAGCAGGAATTTGTAGTATCACTAACTTGAAATTGTTCTACATGTTAAACAGAATAATGTGGAAATCCATAACAGAGATTTCTTCTTCACAGCGTTCTTTGAAATACTGGAGTATCACAAACTAGACGATTACTTATAATGTAGTCATGTTGTCATGTGTTTCACAGAAAATTATTCCTCTGTGCCATGGTTTTTAGAAATGACTGTTAAATTTAGCATTAAGAAAAATGTAACACAGTCATTCGTCAAATTGTTCAGCGCCGTCTTTTTCTTCTCTACCAGATGTATATTTGTGCCTTCAAATCCCCCAGAAGCAATATATATATATATATATTAATTTTAAGTATAGAAACTATATGTAACTGTAGAACAGTATATGCTGTGTAATAGTAGTAACGCCTTCTCATGGTCCATCAACAGTAAGTAGTCAACCTACTCTAAAAGCATAGCTTCCACAAATACAGTTACTGTTACACAAGTGACATACTGCTGAGGCAGTATGGTGGTGACTTCTCTGAACTGTGTGGAATGTAAATGGTAATGCTCAAGTCTTTCCATGTAGACATCCCAAAGAAAAGGTGTTATTTGTTGTAAAGAAATTACTGCCATATGTTGTGGATATCAAATATTTTTGCCAGCTGTGAATTAGTAAACACCCTATGTTCTCTCACATTAATTGAAGATATTTCTTCTTAAGGATAGCACTTGTTAGAAAATTTATATTCCATTTGTTTTAATAAATATTAATTTTACTACAGTGTTTGTCTGAACAGCCAGACAACTAGATTTGAATGGGTTATAAATCTACTGTGTTCTGTTCTTAATGACACATGGAAACTGTCAAATTTTTGTTAGCATTGTTTAAGAAAAGGAGATGTCTTTGTGTTTTTATTATTATTTTAAAAATTCTTGTGTATTTCCTTAAGTTAAAAGTTAAAAGTTAAGTCAAAAGCTAAAGTTTTTTTTTAAATTGTATGAACATATGTAAATCTATCTATTTATCTAACTACATAGATTTAATGCTGAGTAAGGAACATTACTAATTTCATTCTACCCCCACAAGGCAATACTCTCTGCCCTCTAACAATGTATCCTAGTAGATCCTTTTAGGAGCTCATAAATCTGAACAAGATAATTTATTGCCTGGTTTTGCTGTATGGCCTGTTATCACTGCTGGAGCTGCCGCATGGTGATGTTTCTCTTTCATTCAATACCGAACAATAATTCTGTTGTTGTTATCATAAATAGCACTCTCGTAATCTCTTCTAGTCTGTTCTGCATAAATATTTAGCCTCTTTTCCTGTTTCACTTGGCCATTTTCTAGTAGTTTTTTTTTATTTTATTTTCCTTAAGTGAAACAATGTTAGTGTGTTTATAATGAATAAATTAAACAGATTCACATCAGAAACAGGTCACTTTATCTATAGTATGGAACTAATCTCTCCAGGAAGGCAAGAGATTAATCATAGAATCACAGAAGGCAAGAGATTAATCATAGAATCATAGAATGGTTCAGGTTGGAAGGGACCTTAGAGATCATCTTGTTCCAACCCCCCTGCCATGGGCAAGGACACCTCCCACTAGACCAGGTTGCCCAAAGCTCCGTCCAGCCTGGCCTTGAACACTTCCAGGGAGGGGGCATCCACGACTTCTCTGGGCAGCCTGTTCCAGTGTCTCACCACCCTCACAGTGAAGAATTTCCTCCTTATATCTAGTCTAAATCTACCCTCTTCCAGTTTGTAGCCATTACCCCTTGTCCTGTCATTATCTATCCTTGTAAAAAGCCCCTCCCCAGCTTTCCTGTAGGCCCCTTCAGGTACTGGAAGGCTGCTAATACCTGTGTGGATATTGCTGCCACAGTAGAGTACTGTCTTCTCCAACTGGAAAAACTGCATTTGCATATATGACATTTACAGAATTTCATGCCTGGGTACAGAGTCAAGCTTCTGACCTCAAGCAGCCAGGTTTAATGAACATTACCATTGGAAATGAGGCTGATCATTACGAACTATAAGTCTTAGTTAGAGCTTAGTTTGGGAAGTTAACTTATGAAAACTAAAACCTGTGTAAGTGTCTGGTAACCAGATCCTGCTATAGCTAGTTGGAAGTCGGCAGTGATAAAGAATTTGAAGAATTAAGCCCTCTTTGGGAAAGAGTAGGAGAGAATACTCTTTCTGGGAGCTCACCCAAGTTGTTCATAAGTATCTGTCTCTGTAGAGATTGAAACTGTACGTTCTTAATGATGCATTTTTCTACTTAAAGTGCTCTTGGGTATATGAACTGTCATGATGAAAACAAAGCAAAAAATAAAGTTTTGTTAGATTGTGTTTGTAATTATGTTCTATTTTTTTAATCATGATTTGTGTCAATTAGCATGTGTTGTTAACATTACACAGGTTGCAAAGGGCACATGACATCATTTCTCTACAATGTATTGCAAAATGCTTAAAAGTTACAATTAATATAGCAGCTATGCAATTAATACATCTAAAAAAGTCACAGAAAAGTAGTTTTTCAGGGAAACATGAAATTTAAAAGAAAAGACATAGTCACTTATTTAAACCTGTGCAATTCTAATCTTCATCTGGGGCTGCTATAAATTGCCACAAGTAAGAATATTTTGATTTTGTGGAACGACCTATGTTTCCCATGTCTTAAGCATGACTTCAAATTTTTCTGATTTGTAGCTGGATATGTGGATGTTTCAATAAATTAGCAAACAGTGTTCATACTCTAAGCATTTAAGTTCCGTTTAAAACCCCTGTTTTGCATCATGCCATGAAACTTTTGGTGTATAAATGATATCTCGGTTGTTCTTCCTTTCTCAGTTTCTGTTGGTCTGCCCATCCTATGCATGTGACCTCTGTAACAGGTCAATCCTCCTTTGACATATGAACAACACCTCATATCTTGAGCATTGTCTTGAAAAATTGTATGTTAAATCCACTAACTTTTTCATTAGCTGGTCACAGATGCACTCTGTTTTTCTCAGTTATGTTTAATTTCAAATTTCAATAATTATTTTTGGAAGTATTTTCAGTCATCAGAATAAGACAGGTTAATATAGTCACTTCAGAAGCTGCTGGACATGAAGGATAGGCTTTTGCTGGAAGTATTCAGCATTTACTTTAGTAGTCTCCCATTGTAGTCAGTTGGTATATCTGCAACACAGAATGAAGGTGAACTTGTGCCTGTACTTTCTGGTTGCTAATGCTACCCCTGCTAGCTTGAATTTCAGGATTCTGCTCACAACTGCATTATGACCCCCAGAGCTAGCATGCACTAATATTCTTTCACTACAGTCGGCTCATGTGCTGTCTTGTTTAAGGCTGTCCCTTAGATTTTTATAAGCAAACTTCTGCTTTAGAGGGGTAAATAAATAAAGCTCTGAAATATTAGTGACTAGATAAATGCAGGTATGTGAAAGTTAGCACTTTGAAAATGTTTATTTCCAGGTGTCAGCCATGCTATTTCAATTCCAGTGCTTGGAGAATGCTTGTAGCTTTAAATTTAAAATCAGCGTATTATAAGGGCTGCTGGGAAGTAATGCCTTCTATTTTATTATGTTGGTCTACAATGTCAGAGGCAGATGTTGGTGTTCTTATGCTCCTTGAATCTACTGTATTTTCCATGTAAATAGATAAGAGGCATTACTTTTGGAGTGACCTAAGTATTTTTAGAACATTGCTGCTCTTTGTGCATTAGAATAGAAAACAGATTATATAAATAGGTGAAAGTATTTGTGAAGTGCAAACAGAAAATAGCATGATGTTCATGTGGTACAGTCTGCTTCTGCTGTATTAAGGTTATAGTTTAGTTTTTGATAAATCACCTTCTTATCCATGCATGTTCTTGAGGAACCATAGAATAATCTAAGCACCTGTCATATCAACAGCCTATCTGTTTAAGAAGGCAGTAGCATGTTACTCAGTTTATCTATGCTATCTATCTCTATTCCGATTCTCCGCCGATATAATCACAATGCGACATTACAGATGCAGAAATCTTAAACTATGGAAGTACCTCTATCTGCTTTTCTTACCTGGAAGAACTAATATGTTGTTACTTGAAGGTGTTAATTTACAATTTGACTATAGAATACCAAAATATTAAAAGAAATGCCAGTGTATCTTCACAGGGATAGTAGCAAGATTTTCTGTGAGATTTACAGGAGGAAAAATACTCCATGCTATATCTGACACAGTGAGGAATTGAACAAGGGTAAAATTTGTGCAAGCACATATTATTTTATTTCTTAATATTTCTAGAAAGTCTGCTATTCAAATATAACTAAGCTAGCAACATTTCATATGAAGTTAATAAGAAATTGTAATGGAGGATATGGAGACTTGGAAGTAATAATTAAACTGTGGTGGGTGCTGTCTCCACTGCACAAATGAATAGCAATATTAGTTCAAAACCTCAAATTCTAGGAGGAAATTACTTTTTTTCAGTGTTTTATTTTCTTATCTTGGGTCAGTTCATTACTAGTGTTGGAGAGACTTGTTGCTGATCTATATTGATGTGTCTAAGGACAAGGAGAAAAAAGGTATTTTCATATGCAAATTCCTCCTTGGCAGATGAGGATGTTTCCCTGGCGGCAGAGATGGTGTGTTTCCAGGTAAGGATGTCAAAATCATCAAGCCTAGGCAGTAGAATCTCCCGTATGTGCCAGTTAATAGTAGTTTTCATGTAAAGCAAGCGTTAATGGAAAAACGTGCTCTTTGAGATACGGTAGGGATGGCATTTACAGAAATGTATAAGAAATGACTTTGGCCTCTTCTTTACTAGAAGAACATTGCTGATCTTTGAGCTTGTGGTAGTGGGTTGAAACTCCATTTCTGTTGCATGTTGATGAGTAAATGCATGTAAATCATTTGGAATTTATTTTTTTTTTGATTAAATAAATATGCACTGCTTTCATTTGAATGAATCTGCATTGTCTGATAAAGAAGAGGTATGAGTATTAAATGCAGAAGATCTGGTAGGAGTATTGTTGTTGCGTGTGAAAGCAGTATGTTTATATGCAAAACTGAAGACCTCTATGGCACAGATGTGTTGGAAGTATTTTTTTGAGCCTTAAAGGGCTTGAGGATGTTCAAGGTGTCGCACTGTATACCTGTGTTGCATGCTTTCCACACCACGAATGCAATGATCCATCAAAATCATTCAGATTGAACAATGGTTATTCCAGCAATTTCTTAACTAACTTTTATATTGTTATAAGCAAGACCATTTTGCCATCAGCTTTTTGATTCCAGAGCCAGCACCCATCATTCATCTGCATAACTAAAACCAATGGTAAGCACATTTCTGTCAGAGTGAGGCAGATAATGATTTCTATTAAAGTCTTGTTAATGATTCAATTTGGAATAGTGATTTCCAGAGGAAGGAAATTCCATTTGTTAGGAGTCTTTTATTTAGTTCCTTTTATGAAAAATGGAACAGAGAAAAAAATTTGCGTTTTTAATTTCTCAGGCTGGCCAAGTTGCTTCATAAAGGCTAGGAATGTGTCATTATTTCCCATTTCCAAGATGAAAAGCATTGTTTGTAGAATAAAATGATGCAGCTATGCAGATACTACAGTTTCTTTTCTGCTGTTTAAAAATTCTGTGTCTCTAGAGAGTGTGCAAATCAAATTACATCACTTACACATATTTTTTATCATGTTTGTGCTTCCATATTGCCTCAGATTGGAGAACAGTGGATTAAATGACTCCTTTTAGAGCTTTACTGCATTGCTACTTTAGCAGCTATATCTGTGCTTGAGCATAGCTGTAAGCATCACAAATTTGTGTGTGAAATCTTTAATGTTCATTTAAGCTCATACAAGTAGCAGATGATTTTCCAGTGCTAGCAATGCACTCCTGCACTTCCCCTCCTATCTTCACACTGAAGAGCTGACAGTTTTTCCAGATCCTAATCTTTAGTTCTGTACAAGTATGTAAAGTGTTTTGAGGTAGTCGGGCCTTAAAAATATATGAATAAATAGAATCAGAATTGAGGAACCTGCGTTCACATGATGAGAAATGCTGCTTACAAAACATGTAATTTGCTATAATTCAGGAAACAGAATGCAGACAGTTGCCTAGACTTGCCTATAAACAGTGCGTGATCAGGGATGGTTGGGCTGCACTAGGTCCCTGAGTGTTTATTGTCTGTTGCTGTGGACGAAAGCAGAATGTTGAGATTCTCATTTGAGTGCTGAGCTTGATTTAGAGGACCTGTGTTCTGAGAGCAGGCAAATATAACTCAGCTAGAGTGTATGATTTTTGTACGTTTTCTTTTAACACCTATTCTCTAGCCAGCTTAAGACTATGTGTTTTCAAATATATGGAGCTATGATGAAAGCATTACCCATTTTATAAAATCAAACATTTCTGACAGGATATTGCACATGGGTAGGCCATTCCATGAAATGAATCTCTACATTCTTTAAAACCCTTTGTGAAGTTGCATAATGTTCAGTTCCAGAAACTGCAGAAGTCTTTGTTGTTCAGCAGCTGAAAGCCTTGGGGATTTGTGAGGAAACTTCACTTCCTCAACCTGCCAGGGCCAGTGGTTGGCCCTCTGTGGTTTTGCAATGCTGCACTGAATCCTTACAGCATCTGAAGGGCATGTTTTGTCTAATTCCTGTGTTTAAAGACACCACAAGGGTATAAGCAGTTCCAGGATTTTTTTTGTGGGGACCCAATTTTATTTGTAAATTGAGGCAAATTAATCTTAATTTTAGATCATACGTACAGGACAGATAGAGCTAAATCGTCCCCTGGACTCTCACTTAATGACAAGCTGCAAAGCACTGAGGTGACCAAGAGCAATCTGTCTTTAGATGTATTGTGCTGCATCTTCTCACGTCTACTTCCATTTTGCACATATCTCCCAAGTAAAACCAACAGGTTTATTGCTTTTCATTAATGACAGTGACAGTTTTTTGTAAAATGGTGTAAGAATAATTTACTGGATTTTTGTGACATATGTTACTCAGCAGACTGGATCATGTAATCCTGGTGGTCTCTTTTCGTCTGAAATGTCATAGCTCACTCTCAGCTGATCACCTGTGAAGTGAAAATCATCTCTCTTTTCAGAAGCCACAGCACGCCTTGCTCTTCTAGCTGCAAAGCCTTTTAGGCCAGGAACTCTGTCAGCTGACCATGTAGTTGAGCCAATCACTGATCCATGTGACTGGTTGCTATATAAATGCAAATCCTTCACTTCTAGAGCTGCTTGAAAGCAGGAAAATGGAGAGTGGTTTTTATGAAGAACTGTTTTTTACCTGCTTTCCCACATATATGAGGGAACAAGCTGTCATCTTTTGTACCTGACTGTTATTCATTGTATCTTTCTGTTTATGCATACACAGAAAGCTCTTAAAAATGTTTCGAGTCTCAATTCTCTTTTTATAGAAACGCTAGGATTATTCCCAGGCTGATTGGCATTCAGTACTTCATGAGAGGTAGTGATAAAGTCCTGGTGAATGATCTTGTTTACATTTGAATTTCAACTTTGGATTTTAACTGTTTGCTGTAGTTAAAACATGAGCAAAGGAAATTGCAGCAGAAGGTTGAGGGAAGGAAATTCTTGGTATTTCACATCATGTGTGTGAGGGAGTTCTGGTACTGGAAAAAGATTAAAGTCATGGGAAAGACTGCCAAAGGAGTACAAACTTGTTTCTGTACTGGCCTACTTTTAGCATTTTATGACTTAAAATTTATAAATTATTTAGCTCCATACATTGCTCTAAATGTTTTATAAGGGTAAGTTTTATGTGGAAATGTCTCAAAATTTGCATGTTATGAATGTTTGAAAAATGTACGAAGATACAGTGTTCTGTAGCCCCTCATCTTCCAGGTTCAAAATCACATATTGCTGATTTTCCCTTTTTTTTTTTTTTTTTTTTTCCTGTTGTACAACTGCTTTTCAAACTGCTTGCTTTGTTTTCTCATGTCTGCTCTTACGATTGCAGGTATCTCCCAGGTAAAACCAAGAGGTTCATTGCACTTTATTTGTATCAATATTACAGGATATTCTCACCTCTTATCACTCCTTATTCTGCACTTTGGAGTCTCTGTAACACTCAGCTTTCTGCTGGTCATAGCAGCTTTTCAATTAATTTCCTTTGAGGGTTGTGTTTCTTAAATTGGTAGTTGCTCTGTGCCCTAACCTGTTTTCTTGCTGAATTTGGCACTGTTAAGATTCTCAAAGATTCCCCATGCTACATCAGTGCCTGTTCACAACCAATCAGATTAAGAGACGTAGCACTGCCTCTTTTTTACTTTCCTGTTTGTGCACCCTGTGACATCACCTTTTGGATAGTAGGTTATTTTATATCAGAATCATTGCACAACACAGATGAACCATGAAGCCTTTATCTTTAATAACACAGTGTTGAGGTTTTGAAGGTGGTACTGGTAAATCATCTCCCGGAAACAATAGGGAATCAAATATTCTGTTTTTGCTTGAATGTATCACACAAGGTCAGCTGTCTTTTTTGAGCCTTTTCCCAGTTGAATCAGGTTTTCTGCTTCTGCATAAACACAGCACTATCTTTGTCTTCCCTTCTTTGTAGCTCTCTTTGTGGGCTTAGTGTTTTGTTTTCTGCTGCTTCTCAGGTTCTGGGTTTCTTTCCCATGTTAATGCTGCAGAGCCTCTTGCCCTGTTTGCCAGTTCTCTCATTTCCTTATCATTCATATATTTCTTAGAATAAATTAGTATTCTCACACATTTCAACAAACTGTCTTACAGTACTGTGATAATTAATAAATAAGACATGGCAGGGCATGAATTGTGTTCTACTAATTTGTGCTAGGTTTTTAGCCATGAATCTGACATCTGAATGCTGGCAGCAGAGCAAGGTGTGTATTTACCACTACTCCTGTGGAAATCTAGCAGTCTAAGATTATAAAACATATGCACACATCCACATGTTTTCATACATTTTTATTTACAAGCACATGCAAATGTCCCCCAATTCGAAGTAACTTGATAGTTATTAGTGAGACTTCTATGGCCCATTTTTCCCTGCAAATTCTAAGGGAGGGTTGTGAGGTCTCATCTAGTCAGTACAATTCTCAGCTCTGTGTAATGAAATGAGCAATTTACAGTCACCGGCTCAGACAGCCATGCCTCTAGATTTCTCCTGCGTGTTTTATAACAAGAAATATCTTGGTGACCTGAAGTATTGCTGACAGCTTTGTTGAGAGCATTCTAACAGTAATAAAAAAGCCCCTCCAGTGCAGCAGCTAATCCAAGATTTATGAAGCATGTGGAATTCTTCCTGCTTGAAGACTGAACATACATGTAATCAGGAAACAGTCTCTGAATACAGGGAAATTTTGGAGGGCATTGTCCCTCGTTTTGCCCAGTGGACAATAAACCACATGGTGTTATGAGAGCCACCACCAATATTGAAACTTTTTCAGTCTATAAAGTCATTTTCAGTCATAAATACAAACTCTGAAAAGGCAGGAAAGATGAAGAATAGACATCTTCCCTATATTTTTTTCAGCGTCAGTATCTTTCTCTCATTTTGGTGCAGGTCTTGCACATTTTCTCTTCTGTCTTTTTGTCACTCCTTCAATCTTTCTAATGTGCTTCCTAATGTGTTTTCTTTTGTGTTTATTTTCAGCCTTTAAGTCATATATCAGTATACAGATTAGTTCATGGATGATTATGCCTTCCAAAAGTGTTAGAACAAAGTTAGGATTGCAAGTTTCATTTTTAAGATTCTGGCCCTTTTTAGGCTTTGGAAAATTCACTTTCAAATCTTTATCAATGCTGATGCTTAGCAGTTGTTTTTGTGTACAGCAAAACTGCTGAAATCTGATTTCATAAGCATTGGTTCCCTAAACTCCTGACTCTGCCTCCTCAGTTTCCTTGAGGAAATGTTGGTACATGCTAAATATGCATTGGATGAACCATAAAAGCTGCTTAACCAGATGGCTGTTGTCTCTTGCAGCGGGTAAAGTGTTGAACTACAATTGCCTGAAGCAAACACCTGACCTGGAGATGACTTAAAGTTCAACAGTGAAAGTTTGTCGAAAGTATAAAACTAGAAATCTAGTGGGAATCACTTAGTAGTGTCAAAATGTCTCGTTCTTATGTCACCTTGATCAGGATAAATCTGTCCATTTTGTTGCATCCTGATCTTTCCCAGAAGCATATTTTGCTCCGGAGCAGGGCTTTTTGAAGATTTTGGTATTCTTTCTCTGTTAAGTTTCCTGAAAAATTTGGAGGAAACTGTTTTACCTTGTTGAGATAGGAAAAATGTGTAATCCTGCAGCTAGCAGTGCTAATTCCTGCTGAGTTTATTGAAGTTGGCATCTGTTACAGATAATTTTGGGCTGTGGCAGTTGGACTCAATGGCCTTAAGCAGCTCTGTCCTGTCTTATCTTGCAGTGTTTCTAATAATGCCAAAACAGATGAAAATGCAGACAGATTTTTTCAAGGCTTCCTGGACTAAAATCACTATCAGGCTTATCTCACCCTTTTTCCTGATTATTCCATTTTATTTTCTTTCTGTTTTCCTTCCAATATATCCCAGTTATTCTTCAGCCTGCTTGTGGTCCTTTCTTAATTTTTTAGTAACTCTGACTAAAAGGATGCATTACTAGATTGAGTGAACCAGATAAAAAAAGAACTGCTTCTCTGTTGCTCAAACTTGTGCAGTGAACACAATGGTGTGAAGACCTTGCAGGCATCAGTTACATATAGGTCTCTAAGCTTTATATATGCAGGTTCGTTGACTACAAAATATCACTGTAATTTGTAATCTCAGGCAACATCTGCATTGACAAAGGCTGAGCAGTGTTGCATCTAGCTTACATATAAGTGTTCCTCCGCAGTGGGTGTAACGCAGAGTTTTGTAGAGTTATGTAAGGGAGAAGAGACATTGTTTATTCATTTGTTGAGGAAGAAGACATCTCCATGAGGGCTGGGAAGAACAGTTGCCTTGGTTTGGTGTGGGTAAGTAGTAGCGGTTTTACTTGTGAAGAAGTGCTGGTGTCAATCTGTCACCTGTGAAAGAAGCAGCAAGTCAGGGCCTAAATTTGCATATCCTTTCTTTCAGAGGAGGTCTTGCAATAACAGCTGTTTCAAGAAGACCAGCTCTTAACAGGCATTTCTGTTGTCGAAGAGTAATCAGGGAGGACCTGGCAAAAAGAGTGTCGGGTTTCACTGAAGTGCTGTGTCCTAGCAGGTGCAAAAAAGATGATGGGGCGTAGTGATAGAGGGAGCATAAGTGATTTAAGATTAGGTTGCTTTGTAAAACAAAATAATAAAGCTTGATGTGTAGCCCAGCTTGCGTGACCAGTACACGGGGCTGTTACCACTGGCACTTGGCTGGTGACCATGCTGGGGACCTGAGGGGGCTCAGGAGAAGCTGGAGGGAACAGCTTGCAGAAAGATGACTTTTCTGCACAGAAAGCTTTACCTGGACTTCTATGTTCACACTGTTTTCTTGTTGTGAATTGATAGCAAGCTGTGGAGTCATATGACTCCATTGTTTCAGCATCTGTAAGATCTACAAAAAAAAAAAAGTTTTAACTTTCTATCAAGGGCAATTTTATTTCACCAATATATATTTATTTTTCAAACAAACTGAAAACTATTCCTAGCTTGCTGATTCATTCATTATATTATTCTGCACTCACAGAGACTGTTCTTTCTTTGTTTATTTGTAAAGATGTGATTTTATTTGCCTGGTTACTAGTGAGGTCACAAAATACAGATTTTTTTCCTCTTTGGGTGCTCCGTGGCTCTATACAGACATAAAACACACTCTTGCTGAGGACTGCAATTTTTATCAGAGAAGTAGGAGCTGTTGTTAGTTTAAATGCAACAATGTAATTACCACAATAACACAGGTCATTGTTATGTAACCTCTTGTTTTTATAAGTATTAGGGACTGCATATCCTACCACTGAAAGAAATTGGCATATTTGCCAAATGTAAACTTAAATAAAAGCCTACAAATGATGTGGCAACTGATTTTTTTTTTTTTTATCACACAGTATTATGGTTATTATCATTTTAATAACCGTTCTGGTGTTCAGTGGACAACTCATCATCAGTACAAATTTGGAATTTTCTCCTCTCTACTTTCTATGTGGTCTCACATAGTCAAGAGAATATAGAATCACAGTAACTAAATAAAATTCCAATCTACATATCTTATTTTCTGTGAATTTGCTGGCAAAGTACCAGGATAAGAAGTTGCAAAAGTATCTCTGGTGAATTTCAAGTATCTGGGCACCACCTACAAGTGTGGCTACAATTCATTTAGAGTTAAAGGATTTTTCTAACGTATTCTGCAAAACGCTTAACTTTGGAAAGCAAGTCATTGAAATCGTGTTGCATTTGTTGTAGAAAATGCTTTTGAGTTTTATTTTATAAATACTTAAACATCTCAAAACTTAGTAAAACTTTTTTCCTTTCTGTTTTGGGAAGATATGTATAGAAAGACACTGAAGAAGATTTATTTCTGTATCCGGCTAAGCATGCAACTTAATATTAAAATATGGAAACAAAATGAATATTGGTTATTAAATATGAGTGTAGTGAATAGGATTTGAGGTAATTCTGTAAGCTGTATACATGATTATGCTGATAATTCATATTTTAATATTGATGGCAAACATTTTCACGCTAAAATATATATAGCAAAAAAGAAATTGACTATTAAAGGTGTATGTAAAAACAGAAATGTAAATTATATTTGGAAAATGACATGCCAACTATGATCTACCCAGACAGCTTTTCTTTTTAAATTCTCAAATTGGAAAGAATTGAATCAGATCACAAGAAAAACTACCTCTTATAGTAATTTACAAAAAAATATTTAGACAAGTAGGAAAAGTTCTTTATTGCTACATGCCAAATTAAATAATAAATGTAAGTGCATCAAGCAATCACACAGCAAACAGTACAAGAAATTAAAACCTGACTTAAACATAAAATAGCTGTCCCTACTCTTGCAGAAACTGCTATGGAGAGATACTTCCAGGACTATGTGTAAGTGACTGTTTTGCATCTTTCCCTCCTCCATTACGCTCTGATTAGCATGGGATCCACTGAAGTAACTATATGGAGAAAAATAATTGTCAGTCATAGCAGCTGTTTGCTCATCTTACACTTAAAAATATCTATTTTATCTAAACCTGCTTTGAGTGTTACTTGGGAAAATGAGATGACTTCAGCACCAGCCCACGCACTGTTATTGTGCTTCACATGTGCAAGGTACCTCAGTGGATGTACAGGCAACTCCAGATGCACAATATAAATGTGCACATGACTTCTTTAGCATTTGTATGAGCATTTGTGGAAGTACACTGTGTTTGCACAGCCACAATAAATGCACAAAATTTCAGGAGAGAGTTAACATAAATTTTAATAGCAAAAGATTGTATCATAGCTTGTGTTGTGCAAAAAGGAAAATTGCCTTCTACCACAAATACTTCTCATGCTCACCTACGCAGTAAGAGCCCTGAAGAAAGAAATTTTAATGGTTGATATAGGACCAGATCTCCAAAAATATCATAAGTGTGTGTGCATGAGGAAATCAGACAGTCTGAGCCTCTAGTTTTCATTTATGTGAAAAGTATAAATATTTAGCAGTTTTTAACTGTTGCTGGTTTAAGAAAGTTAGATTCTCATGGGTGAATATGTTATTATTAAATTATTTTGTTGTTCTAGCTAATTGATCGTTTCACAGAATCACAGAATCACAGAATTGCGGGGGTTGGAAGGGACCTCGAGAGATCATCAAGTCCAACCCCCCTGCCAGAGCAGGTTCCCTACTGCAGGTTGCACAGGTAGGCGTCCAGGCGGGTCTTGAATATCTCCAGGGAAGGAGACTCCACAACCTCCCTGGGCAGCCTGTTCCAGTGCTCCGTCACTCGCACTGTGAAGAAGTTCTTCCGCGTGTTGGTGCGGAACTGCCTGTGCTCCAGCTTAAGGCCATTGTCACTTGTCCTGTCCCCACTGACCACCGAAAAGAGGTTCCCCACCTCCATTTGCCTCCCGCAACTAAGATACTTATAAACATGGATCAGGTCCCCTCTCAGCCTTCTTTTCTCCAGGCTGAACAGACCCAGCTTACTGAGCCTCTCCTCATAGGGGAGATGCTCCAGGCCCTTTATCATCTTTGTGGCCCTCCGCTGGACTCTTTCCAGGAGGTCCCTGTCTTTCTTATACAGGGGAGCCCAGAACTGGACACAGTACTCCAGCTGAGGCCTGACCAGGGCAGAGTAGAGGGGGAGGATCACCTCCCTCGACCTGCTGGCAATACTCTTTCCCTCCAGTGTTGCTTATAAACATAGGTTGAACATATTCCTCTCTTAAGAAGCTTTGTCCAGCAATAAACACAATTCTGATAAGCAACAAGCTTTTCCATTCTTCAGGGTGTGGGGCTCCTTACCTGATATTTGATGCTTGGTCAGCGACTAGCACCAAGGCATCCAAGCAGTCCAGGGGCATGTAGGCCCAGCAGGAAGTGGCAGTAAAGCCTTGTGTGGGTGAAGAACCTTCCTGTGGCCCCCATTTGCCAGAAGCCTGTTAGCGTGCAGCACGACATCATGGAAAGTTCAGAGCACCACAGGGCTCCCACGGCAGTTTCAAACACACAGATAAATTTGGACTGACTGATTTTGGTTGGAAGCTCAATTCCACTATTATACCATACCCAAAATCCTCAAATCCAAACAATGGCCAAAGCACTGAGACAGCAGGGTGAATCTTTTTTATTGGCAGTTGCTGAATTTCCTTAAAATTTTCAAGAGTTTTGTTCAGGTTGATGCCAGTGTTAAGCAAGAGGTGTGTAAGCTTTCAATTTAGGGTTCTGATTCACAAATTTATTTTTAATGCACACTTAAGTTTTCTTGGCCTTGTAAAGCATCAGCGTGTCATGCTTTGGGCTCACAGGTCTTATGTTCATACTTACTTGCTTTTCTAAATTAGGTGAGATGGTGCATGATCAATGAACTGAAAAGACAGAGGAAATTTGAAAGGTTTCACTTATGGGCTACAGAGAGAAAGTAATGAAATGTTATGCCTGAAACTGGATTAATTTGAATGTGTCAAATTGCTCTGCAGAAATGTCTGTCAAAATACCAATAAGGTGCATTTTACATGTCCGATCAGTGCAAGTTACCTTTACCAAAGTCTTCAATGTCTTTTTCCTTCCACCCTAGGTTAAATCTATGTTTGTTGCTAGTACATATTATTATTTGCGGTTAAATGTTGTACTCATGTCCATATGACACATGAGTTTTGTGTCATATAGAAAGTTACATTTGAGAAAGCATATTTAATTGTTATGGTTCATATAGTAAAATGTATGTAGTTTAAGTGCCACAATACAAAGTACATTTAGTAGAAGTGATGATGGTACATATTTTGCTTTCTAGAGTATCTGGTACAAACTACCAGCTCTGCATAAAAAGCAGGCCAATAAATCACTGACAGCCTGGTAGGATTCTGTTCAGGTTATCTGTTTGTCTGATGACTAGGAATAACCTGTGTGCAACTTTGACCATAGGAGGCCAGAGGGGTTTCTTAGCTGGGATCTACTCTGCTTTTTTGGAAGCTGGAGAAAATGGGAGAAAAGGTAACAAGGAAACTGCGCACATGAAAAATGTGTTTGTCCGGGAAATCTCACTCCAAAAGAAAGAAACCGGTGAAGTAGCCTCAGTCTTGTTGCTGATTGATAGATCATTCAATACATTGAAAAGGGTATTAATGCTGCTTAGAGAGGAACAGGAAATACACACCCGGATGGAGTGTGATGATGTATCCAAATACGTGTATAAGGGGAAAGACTGCTTGGGACTACTGTTTTCTTGCCTCATGACTTTTTGGCTAATTGGCCATAAATGGAGAGAGGGGAAAATGGTGTTAGTTTTGTGTTATGTCATTTTTACAAGATGTTAATGTGTCTGAAACACGCATTTGAAGGAAGGTGAGAAGACATGGAGAAGTGCACAGAAGGAAATTATCATAGAGGTGGTGAAAGATGTGCATAGTTCATTTTTAGCATAAAGTGGTAATTAACATGAAGGTTAGGAAAATAGGAGCACTGACTGTATATTGTTATGTATAATCTACACCTTTTGAATCCAGAACTGACCTTCTTTTGCAAAATGTCCAAAGGAGAATCTTGGAACTCTGATGAGAGGTTCTGCTTTTTAGAAGTCTTCTGTAGTTTCCTGGTTCTTAAAATGTTTGAATAAGTTTCAAATACAAGTGGCATCAATCTCTCACTTACTCAGAAAGTTGGTTTACAATATGCAATCTAAACCAGAACAACAACAACAACAAAAAAATTAAATTGCTGCAATTATGGAGGTATTGTGTTTTTTACACTGCAGTAAAAAGAAATCATAATGGCTTTGTTTGCGTACTTTCAGAATAGGAACAAAATGATTTCAGAATGATGAATTTTGATAGGAAACAATAAGCCTCATTTATTTGTAAGTAATTGTATCTATTTGGATTGCATCTTCCATTGTTCTTATTCCGCCAGTGCATTTGTTTTCCTTTAATTTTTTTTTTTAGAACTATCAGGCAAAAGTTCCAACTGACATCTCTCTCTCTCCCCTCTCACACAGGCAGTTGAACCAACTTACTCGTGATAAATTAGCTTTGGATGGTTTTTTCTTCTTTGGAAAGAGAACTCATTTCTTAAACAACAACAGCAACGAAACAATGGAGTAAGTCAAAATGCAAGGAATAATAGCCAAAGTAATAACAGTTTTGTTTAGTGTATTGGAGGAATTCTACAGATACATTGGAAATAACAGGACTATTTTATACTGTGAGGACTGTTGTGGCTTGGCCATCAAAACAAAGAAAGAATAGTAGAGTTTTTCCACTCTTCTTTATTCATTCTAGCTTCTTTTTCAGTTTCGTATCCTACACAATAGTTTCCGAACACAGTCAACTTAACAGTAGTACTGCCCAAAAAGCAAAGCTTCTGACCTGCAGGTTAGATTTGCCCTTCAAGTTTTGTTTTAGTCAGAGCTGCTTTTATCTTGAAGCCAAAGATTTGAGAAGCACCAGTTTCAGCCCTTAGTATGTCCACTAGAATGAAGATATTGATTTTTGCTGAAACCCTATGCAAAATCTGGCAGAGTTATCAATGTCTAGCTCTGCTCAAAAGGAAAGAATCACAAATCTGATCACTGAAAAAGAGACCCCACCAAATGTGAGAAATTAAAATGAGTGTTGAAAGTGAACTCCAAAAAAAGTGGATAAATGAACTGGCAAGGGAGTAATAAGGTATTGCTTATTGTCTATGAATTGTGAGAAAACTGAACTATTCTTTTTATTTAGGACTTTTTTTCTGAGATTCTTTACAATTCTTTCTTTTAAGAAGATGTGATTGTTCACTGCCTGCTCTACTGGAGGTTTCTTTCTGTTTCAGCTTATTTAAGGAAGACTTAGTTGAAAATAAATAGCCACAATAATGATTAATATAATGGCAAATGAAGTACATAAATATAGAGAGAAAGCACAATGCTTCAAGGTTTTGTCTCTGCACACTGAATTTAGAACCCCCCGGTTGTTTCCTGGTCTCTTCTACAGCAGTTTTTCAGCAACATTCATAGTACATGGCATTGAGTATTAATTTGGGCTTTTATGCTCCAAGGACATTGCATGTAAATAACCAATACATTATCCCTGTAGTTTTGTTCTTCCCGCTCCACCTCACACTTAGTGATGTGTTTGTGTTACTGAAGAGACACTAGGCAAAGTAGTAACAGCAGAGTCTGCTCTGACGGCTTTAATATATTTCTGAAAGCCAGCTGTTGTGAATAGATAAACTTCTGATGCATAACTTTTCAAATTTAAGCAATAGAGCACAGTAAGTGTCCAAATGCTATATCCTTATTGTGCCATTGCTCATTAAGATCAGAGCACTGCCCTTTTCTGTCTCTATGCACTGCTAATGGACAGAGATGCTATTCTGATCACTTTTAAGCTTTGTAATTATTATTATTGTTTTGTTGCTTATCTGGCTAATTTTTTTTACATTTTATAAGAACCTTTACCTAAGGTTGTTTTTTATGCTTCTGAGATACCTAAAATCGTTTTTCTTCACACAGTGTGATGCAGTGGACTGTTAAATAACTCCTGTGAGGTGCTGACTGCCTTCTATTTGCAGTAATTTTGTTAGACCATAAGTTTTGTTGCCATGAGAGAAACTTTGGTAGTTTAACCTCCTCGTTCCCTTGATGGAGTCTATATGGCCCTTTAAGTCACACACAAGTTTATGCTTAAAAAATAAATGAATAAAAACAATCAAGAAGAAGCGTTGTTTGTGAAAAATCAGCTGGGCAAAGTCAGTGAACAAAACACCATCCAAATAGTTTTTTTGATAGCAAATAATTTCCTGTAAGTACTCATTTACTATGGAGAGAAGCAGACCTGATCCCAGTAAAAGAATATTCATATATTCCCATACAACCCTGTCTCCCCTGCCTTTCGCAGTCAGAACTGTATTCAGAGCTGTGCCAAAAGCTGCTGTTTTGGAGTTTCATGTTAAATTTGTGACAACCTCTCTGTAATCCACTGACCATACATTCCTGTTCGTGTACTTGATCTGGAATACCTGGGAATACCTGTGGTGCACCAAGGCTGTTACTGCAATTTTGAAAGGGCTATTCATATGAGAGGTGATTGAATTTGAGAACGGTGTAAAGGGGAAAAAACAAACAAACAAACAAATAAAAAGCCACCAACAAACAACAACTCATAACTAAACAACCATATGCTGCTGGTGCTTTCGGACTAAATAGAGAATATATCAATAGCCTTATGGAGCAAAATTCATTGGCCAAAATTGTCTTCATTAAAACAAAAAGGAAATTCAGGCAATTCAACTGTTTTATAGTTTTCCTCCAATTTCTATAAACCTGTTCTGTAAAAGTAGAAATTCTTTCTTATATTGGTTTTGATTACTATCATTTGGTTTTAAGAGACTCATGATGTTCAAACAAAATAGAATAGTACAGTTTCTGTCAAATCCAAAGATCATAAAATATTGTCTTAATCTACCTTCAAATGAACATTATTCTGTTTTTTTTTCTTTTTTTTGAATCATAAATGAACCAAGTACAAGATTTTCCCCATTTTTAAACAGATTATTATTATTTAAATTAAATTCCAGGGATCAGAACTTCAGTGTGTTGAGAGCTATTTGAACATTGAACCAAGAGAAGTTCTCTTCCCTAAAGAACTTACCAGTAGAAGTCTTGAATGATTTATACTTCAGATTTGGGTTTACTTGTCTTGTATATTCAGTTTTATGTTTTGAATTCATTTATCGAAATGAAGAAATGCGTTTTGGTTGAGGACAGCTAGTACTTTGAGTTCTTTAATTTCCACAGATAAACAAGATGTTACTTGCAAATAGTATCAGAAAGAGTACTACCTCTAAACAAAATATCTATTAAATTTGTACAAGAGTGATTGAAAGCCATTACTTTCTCTTATGCAAAAGAAAATATTTGACATTTTATTGATGGTATTTCAGTAATTTCTGTCTTGACAGTGCTAACTTTTCATGGGCTAGAAATGCCTATTAATTTATATACTCACGCAATTAACTTCATATTTGATATTTCTTATCTCAGAGGCTGACATCATATGAAAGTAGCACTTAAAGTTATACAGTCACTTAAGTGGTCAGCAGAAAAGCTGTTAATTATAGATCTCATTTTATAGCTCATGTAATTAATTATTATTTGCTAGTTATTTTTTTCTGTGACTGTAAGTGAAAAAATGAATTCACTCATTCTGCCTGTTGTTCTGGCCCAGAAGGATTAAATACTGAAAATTTGAGTGTGTTTGTGTGAAAAACTAATCAACAACAAAATTGCACAAGGGAGCCCTATTTATAGCCCAGATGGTTCAATAATGTAAAACAAAAGCAAAACAAACAAAAAAACCCACCATTATCTGATACACTGTGTTTGTTTCATAAGAAAATAAACTTGTAGAACATAAAGGAAGCCTACTCTGACTTGTACAAATCCACTGGTACTGACTACAGCCAAAGGGGAAGAGGCTAGGACTTTTAGAAGATGGTTTATATTCAAAGGCATTTTAGTAAATTAAATGTAAAGAGTGGGAAAATTGGTTTTAGGATTGTGCATTAGAATTCCTAAAGTTGAACAGTCAGTAAAATAGTGGGTTTACATTAACGTTCAGGTCTTAATTTTTCTTTTAATGGATATGGTTCATGTTCACTGAATGAATAAATAAGGATTAACGAGCCCAGGAAAATGTGTTAATTATACTTATGGAATGGAATTACCTTATGATGAAACCATCATAGAAATGTGCTTATGGACTGTAAACAATATGTCCTAATCAGTGTAATGAATCTTGTCTCTGAGATCTGCTGTGAGTATTTTTGAGGGAATAATGGTTGATAAGCATTGAAGACAACCGGATTCATTTTTAAATATAGAATGAAATGCATGGCTGATGAAAACAGTGACAGACCTCAGCAGTGATTTTCACTGTATAATTGGGTAAAGCTTCTCAAGGCTATACGAACAGGAATTTCAGTCCTTTGAAACTCTAAATGTAATAATAGTTCATGACGATATGTATGCTGAAAAGCACCTAGTTGAACAAGAAGAGTTAGACCTTTGGAAAACTGTATTTTTGCTTTTGAAATAGAAGACAAGAGGTAGTGTTAAAATTAAAATAAATATACATATGGAGAATGCAGGTAATTGTTGCAGTACATGCTCATGCTTGAATAAAGAAGGTGAAGATCAGGACTGAACTGCAGGAGCGTTCTGCAGCTAAAACCTGTTAAAGAGTCTGAATGTCTGTGCATCTTTAACGTGAAAGTGAATATGCTTTTAACTGTATTTTGTGCTTAGGTGTATGTTGCAAATCTCTTGCTCTCCATAGAACACACATTGCCTCAACTGCCAAAAATAAAAGGAGAAAAAAACCCTTTATGGAGCATAAAATGGAGTTGCAATTAGAGATTGTTTCAAGTTGGCTTTCAGTTACAAAAGGAATGGATCTCATTATTTTGAATGAGATTCTTTTTTTTTTTGTCTGGTAGCGTATTTTTGTCACCTTTGTGATTATTTTTCTTTTTATGAAGGTTTTCCAATAGGTAGATAGATAGGTATCCACTAAATGCAATTATACAGTTGATCCATTTATTTCCTTGCAGCTTATTAATGTGTTTTTATTGTCTTTGTGCATGTTAATATCTGATGTTCTGATCAATAGTAGGCCAGTTAACATGCCATCTTTAGCTAAAGACCAGAAGATGCAAGTCATCATACATAAATGTTGACACATTCAGTGACTAGTCTAACTTTTTATCAAGAATTGAAAATTCTAATATTCTGTCACTGTTGTCTGCTTTGTACAGTGTAGCTAAGGAATAAACTGCCTTTTTGTGTCACAGATATACTGCATGAAATTTTGTAGAGGTTGTTTTTTTGCCATGACAAGAACTACTTTGAATATTTAACTATTTATCTCTAAATAACCATGGTTCTTATTTTTCTGGATTCAAGGAAGGTATATACTTTCAAAAAACTCTTTTCTCTGTGTTTTGGCATGCTACTTGGTATTATCAGTCATGCCTGTGTCATTGCTTGTGTCTGTCATTTCTGTCTGCCCTCTTCTACCTTTCCAAGTCTAATAGGGTTGTACTATGAGTCTGTTCTCAGGCCATTGGGAAATCCACAAATGTTTCTGAATGGAATCATGTAAAATAGAGTGCCAATGAAAGCTTCACAAATATTTAATGAAACAACTAGCATAAAAATCAAAGTATACAGTGAAAATAATGTATTAATACATCTATCACATTATCAGTCAGCTTTGAAATACATAAGAAAATTGTTTAACTCTTTTTTTTATCTTCTCACATTTTTTTTTTTTCTCAAGTAACATTTTCAATTTAGGCAAAAGTACTGCCCAGGATTTGTTAGTTCCAGAGATCCTCTTGTCTCAAGACACTTGCTGGTAAATATTTTTTGTAGGAAGTTGTTTCCAGATTAATTCCATAGGGTAGCCTTTTGATCAATCAGGGTAGTACCTTGTGAGCTAACAACCACCCCATGATGCATACCTGCAGGAGTGATCCTGGGTTTTCACAAACATGGTTTGTCTTTATTTTGTTCAGGTTCTCACTGTGGTTCCTTGTGCAGCTGAACTTCAGTAGTTCATTATGTTATTTCTTCAGCCCCACATCTCCTTTGTACAATTTCTGAATTGAGGATCTGGGCCACAATAAGATCTAGGCTAGCCTGCAGAGGAGCCACTAGCCTGTCTGGTGTGGCAGCTCCTGCAGAGGTTTCCATGGTGGTTGTTGCAGCTTTGTGTATGTCACAGCTTTGTGCATGCAGCAGTACAGAGAGGGGCAGGTCAGGAGGATGCTGTCTGTGCAAGAGACTGAGCCACTGATTGGGCTTGGGATAGCCCAGTTGGTGGTGTCTGAACTGTGCACTGTTGTTGGGAAGTTAGGCTTGAACCACTGTGTGGGACTGGCATGTGAGTTACACTGTGCTGCTATAACGCTGTGAAATCTAATATGCGGTTGCAAGACAAACTGATCTGAAGTTGTCCCAGGACCTGCCAGCATGCCCAGCCCTCTCCTCTCCAGCAGAAGACTACAGGGAACCATAGAGCAAGTGCTGGCCTCTCTCAGCTGAGGTTTTGTCCCAAAGCAGTTCCTACCTACAGATCTCTCAGATACAGAGTGATCATTTGTTATTTTGTCATATGAGGACTTTTTTGCACGTGGATAGTAAAGACTGGAGAATTTGACATCTTGGCTAAATTACTAAATTTATTTTGCCGTCAAAATTTAACACATAGATTAAAAGTGCTTCTCATATAAACACTTGTTTGTGAAAAGTGATTTATTATATTTCTTTTTCCGTTAACAGCTACTGCTAAGCAGTAGTGATTTTCATTAACAAATTGCTTTTTTTTTTCTTTTGTTTGAAAGCAATGTCATTAATTGCTGCTATAATTCTTTATATTGTTTTGGATTACATTGCTGATTCGTAATTACAACATGATGTGTCTAGGAGCAAAACGTTTTCAGAAGGACTCTTATGGAAAATTCCTGTAAAAGTTAATACATATGTCTCTCTGAAATCAGTTACATTTAGTGGTTGCAATTTCTGTGTCATTGCCAGAACAGCTGTGGAAAAATGTTCTGTAATGTACAATCCTATACTGCATTTGGGGGACAAATAAAACTCTTATCCTTTGTTAATTTTCAGTAATTTTGGTTCTACCATATCCTGTTAAATTTTGAGTAATTTCATCTTGGCTTCCTTTCAGTCAGATTCTGAAGAACATTTCAGTAAGTATTGCTTACAGGAACGGCTGCTCCAATGTAGGAAGAATGCTTTTGTCTCATGTGGAATGTTTTTAGCTTTGACCTCAAAAAAAGAAAATCCCTTCCAAATGGACGAGCCCATCTGCTATGGGTCACATCCTAAGTGACACAGCATAGCACTAAGGAACTCTGAAGCATTTGCCAAATTATCAATAATGACTTCTTCATTTTAAGCAGAAAACTAACTTTATTACATAAAATTATATTGTGAAAATATAGCTACAGGAAAATGCTACTGCAGAAAACTCAAATGCAAGTTGGAAACACCTTTACAGCTTTAATCCCCAAGAAAGCTGTTAAATGTTGTGAGTTTTGAGTTGCGTTTGTTGTTCAGGGAAAGCACTGACCAAGTTTAATTAGAGTGCTTGGGAAGAAACGATGAAGCTTCTGCTAACAAGGCTGTAGCTTCTGCTGGAGGGTCTTCCATCGCCAGACAGGAGCTTCAGTAGTTCTCCAGCAAATAAATACATTGTTGTATGCAGGTGAGGGAAGAGTAAGGCCTCTCCCTTTCTGAATCTCGCTTCGGTTCAGACTGTGTGTTTGAGTCTCATGCCAGTGTAGTCCTGGCATTTGATAACAATGCCAAGCCACCTGTGAGAGAAATTTCTGTTCCTGGTAAGAGTTCTGAGCTTTGTGGTTGGAGAAGAAATGTAACGGTGCTTGCTCGTATATGCATGAACCCAGAGAAGCTATGATAAGATTAAGATCAGTGGTTGTTTCCATGCTGAGCAAAATATTGCCAAAATAGTAAGGACATAAGAGCATTTGAAGTCATTATAACCGACATTGATTAGATTGTCCAGTTTTCTTGCCATCACTCTTATTTTTGACAGATTTTTCTTATTGTGGAGATTTAAACTATTTTAAAGTTCCTTGTAAAGTGGTATTGCTCCAATGAACTCATCTTATTTCAAGTTTGTATTTCCGTAATTCTTTGCTAAGATGATGTGCAGAGACAAAAACAACAAATGAGTGGTTATCGGTAAGTGAATTTTCCAATTTTTAAAACGGCTTCGCTGATGTGACTTACCTGCCTACTGTTCAGAAGGAGATCCTGGTTTGGTAAATCTGTAGGAACTTACTAATAGTTATTATTGGTAAGTTTGAAATGAAGCGTGAACAAGGTAAAGCACAAACTGTGATTTGTTTTCTGTATTGACACCTGTTATAATGCCCTCTGAACTACAACAAACCTGCAGCTTGAGTTAAGGAACTGTTCGTTTGCCTGAGAAAAGTTTTTGTAGTTTTCTGACAAAGAAAGGTAAGGTGCTAGGTCTTTTTCTCAACAGTTTTTCTTGTTGAGATCTTTTTCTTCTCCAACTACTGTTTTTTTAATTTTATAGTTGTTGGGTCCTGTGTACACTTTTAGTGTTTTATATTCGTAAATGGTATTTGATTTTGAAAAGCACTTGGCATTTGATTACGGCCTTTACCCTAACTGCTAGACTTTCCAGAGATCAGGACTAGCCATACAAGGTTTGTAAGAAACCCAGCTTCCAGTGTGATTTTTTTTTTTTTTTTCTGGTTTGGTCTTTTGAACAATATATTTTCAATCCTTTCTTCCCATGCTTCCAGGCATCATAATTATTGAGTATCTTCCCTCAATAAAACCTTATTGTCAGTTTTATTTGTTGTTCAGGCAGCCATGTTACTGGTGGTTTATATCCTTAATCCTGACGTGTTGCTGAAAAATTCAAATGCAACTTCCACCCACATTTCCTCAAAGAATGGAAGATGCTTGCAGAGGCACTTCAAGCTGGTCTCTGAATGGGAAGCTTAACCTGCACACTGAAATCAACGCTTCTAGTGTGTAGCTAGGTAAAGTGATTTTGAATTGTTTGCAGATTGCAGGCCATGATGAATTAGCACTGAAAATATTTGAACTACTTTGCTTCTACAGGAATCTGTTGTGCTAAGAGGCAGCATATGGTCAGATCACGAAGGCCTCTTGGCTATCAAGAACATTGGCACCCCAGCAGATTTCTGATCAGAAGTGTGTAAAATACACATGTAGCAGTTGTGAATTAGTCATAATTCTTACTCCTCGTATCGACATCTAGGATAACAAGCAATTAGTATCCAGATAACATAGATACATATAGAAATGTCTTTTTTTTCCTCTGAGAAAAGACACAGTCATATGTCTGTCTGTTTGTGAGATGGAATATATAATACTTTAACATTTGCAAATACAATCGTTATCTAAAAGCATGGCAAAATTTTATGTATTTTAAAAATGGCTTTGACTTTAGCCTTTCAAACAACACTTAAAAGTTTGCCTTATACACAAATTTTGAATATAGCTACTAAGTCCAGAATTCTACAGACTGTGTATTCTTTTGTAATCCAAATTTTAATCCAATTTTATGATGCTGTTTGGTGATAATTTTCTTCATAGTTTTGCAGTTACATTTGTCATTTGCTGCAGTTTCAGAAACATCTTATGTATGTTTGAGTAAAATTTACTTTCAATCATTTTGATGATATTTCAAAGTACAATAAATAACTGTAATAACAGTTACAGGGAAATGATCTGTAATCTACTTAAAGAATTATTTCAGATTCAAAGTCTGCCAATTTAAAGCCTCATAGTAATAAGTACTGAGTATTTAAAAAAAAGGGGAAGACTAGGACGGAACCTATTTTCTTCAATTCTAATTTTCTGACTCCTAGATATCAGAGAGAAAAGTAAGTAAAATGGAAAGCTGCTGCCATTTCTTGTGAAATTGCTGACACTGTTTCTGCTGCCAGGATTCTCCATAACTACCATTAGGTTTTACTCTTATGTATTCCTTTGCTCTATGAAGATTTTATTACGGACATGCTCTTGTTATCATCCCAGATACGTACTAACAATGGTACATTACCTCAAGCTTGTTGCTGTTTTACCAATGAAGGGATGAAACACAATTAGTTTCTGGTCTTCAAGGCCAGAGACTATTAAACTGTTAAACTTTTAATACTGTGCAAGAAGAAGGAATGTTTGCAAATTACTTGTTTCATAGTGTTTGAATAGGAACCAATCATAAGGATGGAGTTCTGTTGTGACTAAACTGCAGGACTTTTACATCCCAGGTTTCTGGTGAGCAGCAGAAGTGGCTGGGTGCAGGTCTAGAACAGTCAGTAGGCAGGCTCATGTCTCTTCTTCCACCTGAAAAATGGCACTGATTTTTGTCCCCTTTCGGCCAGCTGGCCTGATCTGCATTTTAAGTGGGCTGCTTTTAAGTGGTCCACTTTCCAATGGAAATTGTTTATTCTGCTCTTGAAGCTGCAATGTTCAGTGTCTCAAAGTGGATGCTGTGAATCTAAAATTGAAGTGGTGGTTTAGGATTACCTGGTCATTGTGGAGGACAGAATTGGGGAGTAAGTTGTTGAAACAAAGAAGGCTTTTGAGTGACATAGAATATTCTGTGTGTTGGGCATCAAGTCTGGTGGTTTGTGAAGTTCTACAAGGTAGGGAGGAGGGAGGAGTAAAGAGTTTTGGCTTGATTTTGAGAACAATATAGTAGGCCCTACCAAGGGTCAGAAGAAAAGGGCATGATCTCAGAAGTTGAACTTTTGTTACATAGCCTTATTTTGAAGAAGCAAAACTTGAATATAGTTTTCACATAATCTCATGAGAGCATATTTTGGCAAAATTGGTTCTTGAATTAATTTGATGTGTTGCACAAAAACAGCTTTAATTCATCTCTGATATATGAGCACAAAAAAAATGTGTGTGTGTTATTTATAGCTGCTAGTCCGTGCAACACACTGTTCCTCTGTGATAACCTTAGGCTGCACTTTGCCTTTTCAGACTCTTAGGAGTTCTCTGGAACAAGCTCTCTCCTGCATCAGCACTTGATGGTGGTGTTTGGCACGCTATGTACCTTGTAAGTCTCAGATCACTGAACTCTGCTACAGCGTTGCAGGTAAAACTGATGTTTTGTGGAGAAAATTTTTGGACTGCAAGTGACTGGGAGCTGTTCTGAAGTTTACTGTTGTTATTAGTACATGTTTTAAGGTGGCCAATATGTGGTCATCTTTTTGGATTAAGTGGAAGACAGATGCTTTTCACGGATGTTCTTGAGATGAAGGTGTGGTAGAAGAGTAGAAGGATTCCTTGTTTCCATCTTAAAAAGTTCTGTACGGTATTTTATATCAGTGAAATAAAAAGTTGATGAAAAATTGCAAAAATAGTTTGGGTACAGAATCACAGAATTGTACGGGTTGGAAGGGACCTCTGGAGATTACCAAGTCCAAAACCCCTTCTAAAGCAGGTTCCATACAGTAGGTTGCACAGAAAAGCATCCATATGTGTTTTGAGTATCTCCAGAGAAGGAAACTCCATGACCCCCCTTGGGCAGCTTGTTCCAGTCACCCTCAAAGGAAAGAAGCTTTTCCTCATGTTTTTATAGAACTTCTTGCTTCCTATTTTCAAAAGCCTTCCCCAGATAGGAATATTTTCTTCAAAATAATATTCAGTTGCTGGAATACAAACATTCCAAGCTCATCTCAGTTCACAAGGAACAATATAAGAACAATTAGATGATTGAAATGCATCTAACAGTAAATTTCTACTGATGAAGCTACACACAAAGAAACAATAAGTTGCTTTCAAAGAAATGACATGAAATTTAAATTTCAGCATTTGAGATTGAGTGAAAAATGATTGGAGAGCCATAACAAGATTGAGGAAGAAGTTGTGGAAACCAAACAAATTTAGAAACAAATATTTTTAAGGAATGAAGAAAACAGTGTCAGAAATAGTATGGCAGAACTAGAAAGAGGATGGACAAGGTAATTGGCTGATGAGAGGTAAAGACCAGGTTCCCTGTGAGGAAAAACTGTGACTTTTCATCTTGAGAAAAATACAAACAAGAGAAATCTGTCAGCAGTATAGCCTGCACTTAATGCACAGGTAACCCAGACCTAAGCCTAATTTTCTTTCTCCTAGCTATCATAAAATGGCCCAGATTGAAAAGGCGAAACTGCAAGATAAAGTTAGCTGAATATGAGCTCAACCTAATGTCCAGTAGATGACTCCTCTCCCTCCCTCGTGTCCTCAGCCTGTCCAGCAAATAACTATGTGTGCTGTGAGTTCACTTGGGAGGCATGTTTTTTTCTCAAGCAATTTGAATTACTGAGAAGAAATACCAAAGCATCTCAGTCAATGAAAGCCATGTGATATTTTCATCTGCAGAGATGAACACAGGAATAGTGAGGGCACAGCAATCTGTATGTGACTTGTAGGAGCAAAACTCTGCTCTCATTTTGTTTGCTCATACTTCTACATCATTATCCAAAGTACATGATGAAAGATATGGGAATTTGAGTATCTGAAGGTTTCAGAATCTCTATGATTTTTTAAAAATATTTTTGAAAATATATTCATATTTCCTAACCTCTTTTAGTTAATGAAAGGATATCCTCGAACTCTTTTTCTGTGTAACAAAAATATTTAGGAGATAAAACAGTATGCTTTTCTTATATTGACTCCTGTCATTTTTAGAAGTACTCTGAAGACAAAAGCAAAGACTTAAACTTTACATCAGTGAAAAGAAATAAAGAAAATAATTGCATGTAATATCCCGGTTGCAGAAAAATCATGAGTCTGAGATAGAAAGCAAAATCCAAACAAAGTGTGTTTTATGAGAAATCATCTGATTGGGCATGCTATTTTCTGTTTAAGCATTCGCATGAAGCTATGCCTTATCCATGCTAACAGAAGTATTTATATTCTGGAACAAATCTAGGAACTGACAGCTATTTCATATAATACTTACAAATATATTTAACCATAACAGCAAACGTTTGTTAAATCTTGAAGGCATATTATCCTTTGATGTGTGCCTAGCTCCTATTACTATTAATAGCTACTATTAATAGGAATTAAATATCTTGAAAGAAGAAAATATTCTCTTGCATACCATTTTGGAAATCATAGCCTTTAAAGGCCTTGCTTTATGGAAGTGGCTTTTCTATTTTGACCAGTGGTGAAGAACTTGTGCAACATTACACATGCTTGCATTTTGATTGACGTATCAGCCAGAAATAATTCTTTACTGGTTGTTTCAGCTGGGAGAGAAGATTAATATTTCAGTCATGGCATTTTTTGTAATGAATGTACAAAGTGCAAAGCCTTTGGAAATGTAAAGTTTTACCAGTGGAGAATGTGCAGAGAATTCATGCAGTATCCTTGAGCATAACCACCATAAAACATGAGCTCCAAACTCTTTGCTCGTCAGTATTTTTATTCAAAGCTCTCCCTCAGGGAAGCATGGGAGGAGAGAAAAATGTAGAAAGACTTTTTTTCTCAGTGCTTGCTTTGGCTGCCTCCTTGGATTTTGCCTTTAATCTCTATGCTTCCCTTTGATGCAGATACGTAGGCAATTCTATCAAAAAGTATCAAGAGAAGATCCTCGTCAGTTGTATTCTGCCTGTAGTTTGTGTGTAGAGCTGTTGTGTGTCTCAGTGCTGAGGGCAGGGTGTAGGAGCCTGATTTTCACCAGATCGGTCTCAACGAGGAGGTTAATGGCTTTCTTGCAGTTATCAGAAGTGAAATGGAGAATGTAAATTCTAGTCTCACAGACATAGCTTCCTGCACCCCTTCAGGATGTGAATTGTACGTAATTTTTAAAATTAATTTGTAATAATTATTATTTTTTAAGACTAAGTCTGTTAGATTTTTAGGTCACTAAATATTACCTACACAACTGAAGGCTCATCTTTCATCAAAATTCTGTTTGGTTTGTCTCATCTGATCTACGGTTTGTTCCGCATTTCTTGCAGACTTTTCTCTAAGTATGTGCCAATTGCAGTACTGGGTTTGCAGCCCATTGTGGTAATACGTTACCTCGCAGTTATGGTTAATACTTGCAGCAAAAATCTTCGTTGTTGTTCTGAAATGCATGAATTAACTTCCAAAATACAGTGATGCTCTATGAAATTCTATTGCAGGTTATTGCATTTTTTTGTTTACAGAGTTTGGTAGTTCACTGTATCTATTTAGATATAAATCAGCTGACAAAGATTGGGAGCATTTAACAGAAATCTTGGCATAGTTTCTTTCTTACTTTGTTTTTAAGCACAAGCCTCAGTGAAAAATTTTTTTTCTAGAATAGATTAATAATGGCAGGAGAGAGGAAGACATTATGATCAGGATCCAGTATTATTCAAGGGGCATGACTAGGCTCCTTGCAGAAGTTAAATCGGTATCAAACTTGATATTTAATCCTTTTCCTCCATACTTTTGTGGCAGCTTTTAAAAAGTGATGGTTTTAAAAATAAATTAATTATAACAGCGTCATTTTAATCAGGAACAAAACAAAAAAATGGCAAAATTCATTTGTGGGATTGCAACCAAAGATTTGAAAGATGTTTGCATTGTGAACCAAAACTGAAGTTACAAATTGATTATGAGATTTCTTGACATTTCCTTTAAACTAGTTACCTCAGAGACCAGTATCAGTGGAGCCACAGCAGCATGGAGCTTATGTCAGATAGTTTCTTCAAGGTTTTGTGGATCATATTGATGTCCATTCTTTGCCTCTCTATGCAGCTGTGAATACACTTCTTAGCTGGCTAAAGTGTTATACAGCATATCTACTGAATCTCACAGCGTAAATTTAGATCAACATGGCGACATATCTGAAGAAAGTTTCTGTCTTTACCTCTGCATCTACAGGGTCAGAATGCTCTCTTCTTTAATTTTAAAGTTACATTAATTATATAAACTGATCAATTTAAAACTGGGATAATTTTTGGGGGTATCTCTGCCTACCTTTTAGCTTTCGTTGTGTCTCCAGAGTGCTATAAACATTGGCACCATCCTGGGATATCTTTTACATGCTTTCCCTCCTTAGCAAGTCTCTTCTACAAGTCTTGGGGCTTGTGTTGGGTGATAACTTAAGGAGGGCTTCGTGCTGTGTATTTGAAGATTTTTCTTACTAGCTATGTGGACGTGGAGATCTGGTAATCGTCTTTTAGTAACTTTTGTGCTTCTCTTTGCCAACACCTTACTGTCACAATCTGTCCTGTGTACTAGACCTCAGGTCAGACCACTTGTGCTATATGAAATCCCCAGCCCTGAGCAATGCTCTAGGCAGGACATTGTCCATGCAGGTTTGAAACACATCTCATTCTTCAGGGGCTGCAGTGGGTAATCTAAACATACCTGTTTCATTCCTCAGGATTGTAAGCTGTTGTCATTTAAAGCAAAGGTGACTCAGTTACTTGTACTTAAAAGGAAAATACAACTTTTCTATCAAAAGCCTCATTTGAAATGTTGCCATGTACATGTTTGGCTTGAAATCAGTTCTGTTATGATCATAATCGGTATTTAATAGCATTCAGCTGCACAACCCGGTTCAACCAATAGACTTCCAAGAAAACTTGTGTTTTCTTGCATCTTTGTCAGTCTGCGTTTTACAGAAAATATCTATTGCTTTGTTGTTTTATATATATATCAAAACGTTTTTGTATACAAAGACATATAAACACATACATGCAAAGTGGTACTTCACAAATTTGTAGAAGACTAAATGAGGCTTTTTTCACTGTTCTTCCTATTTTTTAATCTTGAAGGTGAATATGGTGTACAGTCGACCAGCTTCCAGTTAACTGATTCTGGATCCTGCTCTGGTTATTAACTGTTACTTGCATGCAGTGGGGTATGTGCGGGAATATTTCCAACATGAAAACCGAAAGAAAGGGAGTACTGCCGCTGAACTGGACCACAATAACTGTAGAATTCGTATTTGTTTTTCAGCAGTATTAAGTCTTTTAAAATACCATGTTAAGAATAAATTTGCTTTTGTAATTTTTCATCCACTTATTTTCTGTTTCTGAAGCAGCAGTAAGGCATATCACCTGGATCAGCTAGCATCTTGGGCTGAGAACTCACAGCAAATGCTTCAGGTTCTGGCTATGTGCAGAGCTTCAGACAGACAAGCTTAGAAAAACAGTAGAAAAAATACTGCGTGGAGGTTAATTTTTATTCCTCCAGGGTACAGTATTTTCAAACTATGAGGAAAACACCTTTCAGGAAAGTTCAGAAACATACTCTTTTGGAGAAAAGGAATAAAATTATTTGAGATGGTAGTAAATGTGAAAAATACCAGTATCCATAATAGGAGTCTTGAAGTCTTTTATTTCAAAAGCAAATTTATCATCAGTTTGAGGATACTACTGTAGAATACATGAAGTGGAGAAAAGGATCTCAAGAAATCATCATGGACCTTTAAAATACACAGACTTGAGCTAGAGGCAAAATTATAGGAGAGAATGAATTAAAGTTCCTTTTGTCTCCTGTGTTATAAACAACTAGTCACACAAAGCTGTGGTATTGATGTGTCCAGGAAGATTTCCTTGGCTTATCTGTGTTGTTTGCCTACTGTGGAAAGATCATCAACACTGTTTTTTTCTATATATCCTGAAACACTACAAAATTGTTGCTGTCGATAAAGGCACACTACACATGCCTGTTTTGTTGGGATGAGATGCGTATTTAGAAGAAAAGATATGCGTAGTCTATGTAATTTTGTTTGATATGGGAACCTTTTTTTTTGTTTGTTTCATTTCTTATTGGAAAGAGATCATTTTAATCTCGGAAACCTTTCCATTAATTTCCTTAATTCATTCTGAGAGGAAGCTGAAATAGCAGTGAAGATTCAGAAAGATAAAAAGACAGAGACTTTGCAAAATCTCGTATTTCCAATAACATATGAACTACCTGAATCTGGGGGGAATATAGGCACAACTTTTAGTCTGAAACCATCTGTATATGAAGCAGAGCTAATGTGACCCATTGGCTTGCTCATTATCCTCACTTCAAGATGCAAGAGCCATAGCTGTGCCATAGGAATCTATTATTTAGCACCTGACCTTCCCATTGATGTCCCGCTTTGAAGAGCCCTGCAGCTTTTCCTCACCCATTGTTCCTAGTCCACCTACATCTTAGACAGGTGAGGTGCCGGTAGGAGGAATGGCTGCTGTATTCTTTCTGCTTGGCTTGGTGCATCATGGTGTTGCTGAAGAGAGATATTGCTGAATAGGAATAGCTGTCATAGTAAAAGATGTTGTGGCTGTTTTTGATGTAGAGATAAATGAAGATACACATTTTTAGGAAATGCATAGTTATTATTCCTAGTCCTAAACCTGTTATTTGCTTATTGTTTATATTAAACAATTTCTGCTTTGTAAGAGGTAGGTACTGAAAAACCAGTTTTGCCTCTTTTTAGCATTGGTGAGAGTCTTTATAAAGAGCCATGTTCAAGGGTAAATATTTCAATATGGTATTCAATAACCTATCTAGGAAAAGCTATGGATTACAAGGTTTAACTGTTGTAAATTCAGGTTATTTCCATCGTTAGATCTCTGACACTTTTGTTTCTACAGAAGTTAGCTCTTTATTTAGATTGATTTTTATTATTATTTATTTTTTATTTAGATAGTGAATTAAAAACACTTGAGGCTCTTTTTCCTCATAAAATATTTTACGAAAAGAAACAGTAGAAGCTGCTTCTTCTGCACTATCAGTTTTAATGTAAACCCAAAGGGACAATTTTACACTATACTCTACAGATTTCTTTGAAGATAAATCTATAGTGGGACGGAATACATAGTGCTATTCCATCCACTGGAAACAAAGCTGCAATAACTTTTCTTAATTGGGGTGACTTTCAGTCTTTCTTCTTAGTAGTAGAATGATGGCATAAATAACAAGGTGTGCCCAGTGGGTACGCTTTCTTTAAGTAACCTACTCTGTGCTTTCATTCTTTGAGGAATCCGTACGTTTGAAAATTAAAGCCTGTCTTTTCAGCTGTTTCTTTCTGCCTTGTGCCGCCCAGGAAATAAACAAGTCTCAATGCTGAGAGTCTCAAATATACATTTTCAAAACATTCTGGGAGGAGTTCTCAGCACGTGCTACACACTTATTGCAGAACTTAATGTAGACTTGAACACTGCAGTATGGATACTAATAGCAGTGCTAGTTCTCACTGGTTCTGCCCATCAGTTGTAGAGCAATTTGTGTGTTCTTTGGGGCAGAGACTTTGTCTGTATGATGTCTAATATAATCGACCCTTAAGCGTTGGTACTACAACAAGACATCACATCAATGAGCACCAGAAAGAACAGGGACACTAGGTGAGTCTAGACATAGCATTTTATTACAGCAAATGAAAATGTTGCAATGAGCTGTTTGCTAGTCAGGTTCAGCATTACTCAAGTGATTAAAAAAAAACAACAAAAAAAAAACATTCCAATGAAAAATGCAATCTGTGTTGTTTCCAGTGCAATTTGCTGGTGAGGTCCTTGTCTCAGAGGCTGCAAAGGTGAAACCATGCATGTTGCCCTTCACTAGGAGATCCTTCTTTACTGTATGTTTTCTTCTGAATATAATAGATCCAGAAAATATTGTAGTGAATATTCAATGGATTACTGTGTATGCAATTGGAAAGTGCCTGGCTAAATCCAAATAAAGAAAAAAAAAGAGTTTCTGTGATGGAATTATTGCTATTTTTAACAGTTTCCAAATCCAGGGGCTTTTTCATCTTTATTTTTTTTACCTCTGTGTGTACGAATATAATGGTTTGAGGTTAGTGCCAGAAATTGGGAAGGTATTAAGAAACAGTGAGAGAAGAGGTGCCTGTGTAAGTGATCTTTTGGCAAACAACTTGAAGTTTCTAATACAACACTCAGACCATAGAAGAGGAGTCCATTTTATCCTTCTAAATGTTTTTCAAGAATTCACCTCAACAGGAGAAAAAGTGGTCTCTGAACACAGAAAATAGAAGGAAAATTAAAAACTCTTGAAAGGGAAGACTGAACTGAATAGGTGCATGGTTGCTGTAGAAAGAACTTGGAGAACACTTTGTGGTGTTTGAAGAAGTCAAGACGGGCTTGAGCAAATGTTTCTTATTTTCTTACATACATATTTTCTCATTTTCAGTGTCAAACCCAGTCAATATAGCATCAGGTTGTTAGTAAATTTCATTTTGAAGTAGATAAAGATATGAGTTCAAAGCTTTGAAGAAAGGATGCATTTTATCTGTCACCAAGCAATCCATATGTTCCCATTTTGTGACATTTTTCTTGCTTTTATTTTGTCAAAATCAGTTGCCATAGTATAGTGGTTTAGATGAAAGACTACCAATTCCTTACTGTAATCTGTTGATATATATTCTTTTGAAAAAAATTATCTGTTAAAAAAATTGTCTCTCTTCAGGTGATTCAGTATGGTGTATCAATGATTCAACTAGAGAGTTATTTGAGTATGAGTGGCCATTTATTAATTTATTTAGAGACATTAAGCCATATGTATTCTAGAACTCATGTAATCATTGCTGATGGACAACCTCACTTGACAGCTTGCTTTTGTGTTAAAAGTTCTTTAATTCCAAGGGTTTTAGTGGTTTAAAGATTCATTTCCATTTAATTAATGAGAGAAACATGTATTTCTTGTTCTGTATATAATTCTAGTATGACTGTTCTGATATAATTATTGAAGATCCCTTTCTAATTTCTAGATAAAAACCATATTTTCTTTCTGTGTTTTTTTTTTCTGAGGCCTGTGTTTGCACCTGGTTCTATTCTTGTTAACATTACCTTTTTTTGCTCTCAGCATTGTTTTTCTGAGACTTTTGTTCTTCAAATTTCTTCTTTTCTTTCCTTCCTTAGATTTTTCCCCAATGTGCTTTGTCTGCTTCCAACCTTTCTTTTCTAGTGGAGTGTTTTTAGTGGTGTCTTGAGATCTTGGCATCTGAGAAAGAAGTCAAATCAGCAGCTTTAGCTTTCATCACTACAAAAATGAGGATATTTTGCAAATGCAACTAGTGCAATATAGCTTTGTCTCTGTGATAAAGGTACTTGCTAAATATCTAATGCATATCAGATGGCTAGAAGATCAGCCTCAAAAGTAGGATCAGCTCAAAACACACTGGATTCTCAAAAGCGTTAGTGCGAGCACTTAGTTTTAGAGAACTGCCTTTGAATGAAAGCCACCCTCACTCTACTTTCTGTGCAAACTACGTGGCTGTTCACCATTGCAGATTACTTTAAATGCAGCTATTGTGAGTTCACTGGTGGGCAGCCAAGCTCCATATACACTCTTGCTCGTTCCCAAGCAGTGGGATGGAGGAGAGAATCAGAAAGGTGAAAGTGAGAAAACTTGTGGACTGAAATTAAGACAGTTTACCAGGTAAAGCAAAGGCTGCGTGTGAAAACAGAGCAAAATAAGTAATTCTTTCACTTTTTTCATTGCCAGGCAGATGTTCAGCCACTTTCAGGAAAGCAAGGCTTCATCATGCATACAACAGTTACCTGTGAAGACAAACTCCGTATGTCTGGATGTCCCCCTTCTTCCTTATCACCCCAGCTTTTATTTCTGAGTAAGATGTCAATGTAGTATGGAATATCCCTTTCATCAGCTGAGGTCATCTGTCCTGGCTGTGCTCATTTCCACCTTCTTTTACATCACCATCCTCATTGCTGATGGGGCAATGTGTGAAACAGAAAAGACCTTGAATCTGTGTAACCGCTGTTCAGCAAAAACTAACATCAATGTGTTATCAACACTGCTTTGTCACAAATCCAAAATGTAACAGCATACCAGCAACTATGAAGAAAATTAACTGTCCCAGCAAAAACCAGTACAGAAGCCAATGTATTTTTATTGATGACATATTTGAGGCTTTGCTTCTTGCTAAGATTCTTGCTTCTTGATTGAACCTGAAATTGTTGTTGGACACCATGTGAATATCCCAGGGCAGGAGAAAAAGGCAAGGAAAGGATGCCTTTTTTTTTTTTTTCTTCATGCTTATAACTCACTTCTGCTTCTGATCTAATTTAAATAATAACACACATCAGAGTGCATATTCTTGAATGTCTTCTCTATGTACAACCTCTTCCAACCTCTTCTCAAGCTCAGTTTAGTGTAGGGAGGGTACAATGGTAAAACATGTCAGAAATCTTGTGGGGGGGAAGGTTTTCTTGTTTTGGTTATGGACAGTTTCAGGTTCTAGTAATTTTGTATTTAGTGTATTTTTTCTTTTTCTTTCTTCTTCTTTTTTTTTGTGTGTGTTTTTTTTGTTTGTTTTAAAGGATCTGGGAAGTTGTCTTGAGTGATTGCTGCTATTAGTCAATTGTAGAAGGAAAGTGTTAGAAGTTTTGAGTTTTTTGTTTTTGAAAGGAGAGTGAAAAGAGGATAAAACACAGGCTGGATTTATTAAACATAAATCTTCATAGACTAACTTGAAAATTGTCTTCAATAAGCACTCTTTCTGAGACATGGGAAATCTCAGGAATCTTTAACTGCCTGGAGGTAAGTACTGCATAGATTGTCATTAACAGCTCTAAAGAAATTGTGAATTGATATTGACTGGAAATGGTAAATAAATGACTAAAGGAATATCATCAACAGCCTATGTAAAATGGAAAATTAGGAGGGGGAATTCTGTTTAATGCTTGCATTTAAGACTTTGGTACAAAAGAGAAAAACCGATGTGTGTGAGGTGACATACAGTCAAAAGGCTCCTAAGAAGAGTGATGGCTGGGGAGCGCTGGCAAAACCATCTGCTTCAAATTTCCTACAGCAAATATTCCTGTATGAAAAATCCCCTCATGAATGCTGTCTCATAAAGGCCTGGCGCTCACTCCCTGCCATCCCTGGGAAGTCTGGCTGCCAGGGTGCAGGATTGGCTTTGATGTGGCACACTGGCATGACCTGGCGAGGCCCCAGAGGGGTTCTGCTTTCCATAGCTGATTTAGATGATTCCATGGATAGACTCTCATTTTTGGAGTCTTGCCAGAGCCATGTTACAGCCATGCCTGGCCTTGCATCCCATGGGTCTGCATTCTACCAAGCTCATTCTGACACCCCAGTTGAACTCAGACCTGCCATTTCACTGGGCTTGTTGGCTGACACCAGTTACCATTGCTGGAATAGCCAGTCCTCATTGCTTCCTGGCACCACCTTTCATTCTTCACTTGGGCTTCTTGCTGTTTCAGCTTTGGGGTATCATCAGGAGAGAGGCCGAATGTTTCTAGTGTCAAGATATAAGAAAACCAGTCTCCTTTGACTTACAACCTCTATAAATATCATTTCATATAATACCCTGTCTGTTAAGTCTCCCTTCTAAAATATATCATTCAAATTTGTTTTCATGCTCTCTTTCTGAGATTCTCTCCACCTTTTCAAGATCTATCTCATCTACCAGCTGTTGACCTTAGCAGCAATTGCCAGATTTAAAATACAGAAATTCTTATAAGATTACAAAACAAAATATCTGTGCTGGCTTCTGGTTTAAAAAAAAAAAAAAAAAAAAAAGTATAAGTCTTGATTATTTTAAGATCTAAGTCAAATACATAATAGAGGAGTCTGGATGGGTCAAGGAGAGACTTTGCTTTGTCTGCAGACTAGATGAATTATCTGTAGTGTGTTTATCTGATAGTTTACTGTTCTTTTTTACAATTATTTTCTGGCTCATACTTCCCCTGAGGAAGACTGTTGCTCTCTTACATGACCTCTCACTCAACTTTGTGCTTACAGAGAAACTTAAAACCAGAAAACTACATCATATTTCTCTCCTGGTTTTCTTTTTCTTTTTTTTTCCTTTTTCTTTTTTTTCTCCACTTGGTAAAGGTTTAGTCTGTCTGGCTTAGCCCCAATAAAATCAATGCTGGCCCTTTTCCAGCTCTCTAAGTTTTCATTGATGCTTATCTCTGTGCTGACTTAAACATACAAGGAAACAAACAACAGTTTAGAAAACCCTGACCACATACTGTAAAATTGAAAGGCTGAGTTGTTCAAGAGAGAGTGCAATAGAAATGTTTTGAAATAATTGCTGTTATTTGTTCAGTTTCTACTATTTGGTATAAGACAACCTATTGTTGTGATACTACCCCACTTATTAAACTATGCCACATTGACCAAAACAAGCTTCTGCTTGGTATTTTTGGACCAAACTGACCTGGATCAACTAGCAACAGAATGGCCAGGATTGAAACTTGTGGAAAAGCTGGCTGTTTTCTTCAAATTTGTAACGCATCTGGGAGAGGAGAAAAGGAAAATCCCTGCCAATCACTTTAAATCTGTGAAGAGGGTTGGAAAAAAAGCAGCTACATTTTAAGCTATGTTTTAAGGTTTGGTTATAGCAGCAAGACCTAAACTAAGAAGCAAGTTCTGAATGGAGGTTAATAAAGGAAACCACATCTGCCAATATTTCTCATGAACAAGTGTTTAAGAAAAGATTGAGTGAGAAACGGATTATGACAGTTCTTACCATGTGACCTTAACTTAATAAAGTTAGAAAACTTAATGGATAAGCCTGGAATTTCTGTTCTGCTGCATACTGTAGTTAGTTGCACTGTCTGCTGTTGTGATACGAATACATGCTTACTGGGGATTTGAGTCAGTGTGTCAAGCTTCAGATAGTGCTTGTTAGAGAGCTAAAGCCAGTGCAGTAACCATAGGTGTCACTAAATTTGCTAAGCATTTAATTCCAATTTTAATGAATCTAACAGTTTTATCCACACAGTTTTGTTCTTACCGAATTGAGAACCTAAAGGATTAACAGGATGGGCACCAGTTATAGGATTTTTTATTCTGATATACAAAAGGTGCTTTCCATTTGCATTGTAACTTCAGTTCTGCTTTAACATGGATAATGCGCAAAGCCCAGTGATATTATTACACTTTGACACTGAATTACCAGATAAATGACTTGTCAGAGTTCATTTATGTTTCTGAATGTTTGGGAAAGAGTGACAGCTGCATAGAGCTTTTAATTAAGTGATGCATTATCTCAATGAAATAAAACAGCTTCCCCTGAAAAATAGATGCAAAATAAAATCTTGGGGGTGTCTGCAAGGTCTTCTTAGATCCAAAATATGATTGTGTGCCAAATAAGAGAATTAATTCTACAAGTCAGATAACACTAGAGGAAAGGAGATAGTGATTTGCCTTCTTTTTGAATGAAGAGCACAATTTTGGGCATCAGGCACCTACACTGGAAAAAGTTTTCTCCCCTTTAAAATGGAAAAAGAAGAAACCTTCTGGTATCATCTGTGTTACAATTTATGTTTACTGTATGCCAGTTTCAATTTTTTTGAAATGCTTTATTTCTGCACTCTGCCAATTAGAGTGATGTGACTTTTCAAAATATCTGAAAAAACTTAAAAATATTTAAATCCATACTGATAGGAAACACAATTTTTGTATTTCCAATTTGATGTCTTTTAAAAGTGGGAGAAATATATTTGCAAAAAAATAGCAAAAACTCTGGCAGACTGTGCTACCTCTCCTTGTTCTCTTGACATTTTGTGGTTCTCTTGGAATCTCAGGAGTACTTGGGGATACCTTACCAAAACACACATGTTCAATGCACAACATTCAGATTTCAACATTTCTTTCACATGTTCTCAGATGGAAAAGTGAACTCAGCTGTGCTCATTCCCTTTCCACTAGTACTGCTGTGTAACAGGAGGCAGGATGGTAGCACTCCTGACAGTGCACGTGTGGGGCTGTGGGTCAGATCCAGATGGGGCAGAGCGAGCACGGAGGAACCTCTGCTCCTCCCCAAGCTTCACCTGTTCAGTGGTGCTTGGGCTCAGTGCTTGGAACGGCCACACTAGCTGCCTCAGGCCCGCTGTATCACCACAGCCCTTCCTTGAGATCCCTGTACTGCTGGCCAGCCTGACTGCTACTGCAAGGCCTGCTCTGCTCCTCACGTTTGGGTATGTGGGGTTAGCCCTGTCAGCAAGGCTTCTCCCCTGCAGCCATGCAGGGTTCACTGGTCGCTGTCCCCTGTCAAAAAATAGATCCATTCTGCTCCTGGCCAGAAGGTACTGTTTGCTCTTTTTCCTGGCACTGGGTGGTGGACCTCAGTTGTCTTCTCTGGATGTTACAGCTCTAAGCTGAAACGCAATGTGGGAAGGCTAAATTTTGGATAGTTTTTTTTTTTTTTCCAGCCTAGTAGTGTAACAGAATTAAAGAAAAAACAATTATAGATGTTGATAAAATTTTAGGTTTTCCCCTTAGAATGGGAGAATAGTTTTGATTATATTAAAAATATAAATGCCAACAAAAAAAAACCACTGCTGCAAACTCATATCAATATCTTCTTCTACTATTTTTAGCTGCTATAAATGCTCTTATAATGCTAGTTTTCCAGATATTATTATGCTCTGATTACTGCATTTTCAGTTCTAACTATATTAATCTGCAAGAAGAATTTTATAATTATGTATATTCATCAGTTCAATTCATGAAGGACAATGTGTGGCATACAGGAAATTAGAGCTGTGGAGATAAGAAACTCCCTCCCCCCACCTAGCAACTGTGTAATTAAAAGTGCTCATTTAGTGGATCAGTTCTCAATTATCCATTAAGTGTAAGTATTTGAGTTAGATATGTTCCCTTGTCTAATGTGACTGAACATAATTTAACTTAGAATACGTGAGATGTTGGCTACTGAAGGCAAACTGACAGATGACATTTCTCATAAATTGTATTCATGAATATAAGATCTTGTACGTGTAGCCCATGCTTATTTGGAAAAGGGAGATAAAGGTAAGAGGCAGAGCTAGGACAGCGTAGCATTCAGAATGGGGTGTTTCTGGGGACGTGCTGTATAGTTTCAATTTGTTATAATGAGGTTTTGCTGTAATAAATATAGTAAGCTGCATAGAAAGTTTCAGACAGGATTTATGGTCGCTATAACTAAGATCTGTTTATGGATAGATACATAAAAAGAATCAGATACTTCTACATCGGTTGTTCCGAAAGTAATGCCTTCTATTTATTTCCATGGAAACTACAACAGATACAAAGAGCACAATGACACTGTTTGATAGAGAAAATTCTCAGCTACAAAACTCTATTTTTCAATAGAGACAACTATGCATTTTTGCCAGTGATGAACAAGAGCCTGCATGCTATACTTGTAACAATCTACAGGGCCACCTGGAACGTGGCTTGTCTTTCATGTCACTGTCACCACCGCTGAAATGCACCATCCACAACATCTCTGTGCTCACATCATCCATTTGATCTCCAGAAACGTTCAGCAAGCTTCACTGAATGTTGGTGGGTGCCCTTTATTCATACACACAGGAATTCAGTCTCACACTTCATCTGTACTTCCATGTCAGACGCCATTGTGTCAGTGCCCCTCTGCTGCCATCTGTCACATGGCAACAAAATGGAACGGGATATTGGTGGGAAGTTTCAGCCTCTACTGCGACCCCACCAACATCTGCATCCGCTGTTGTGGGCCAACATAACAAAATGGAAGGCTTTACTTTTGGAGTACACCTCATAGTATTTAGTAAGGTACCCTGCAGTCAAAAGAAAATCTCATTCAGAGTCTCATTGACTGCTGGGGGTGGGGAGAAGAATAAATAAACAAAAAAAAATCTGCTGGATGAACCTATGTGGGGGGTTGTTGGTGTGAGGTGTTTGGGGTTTTTTTTTGTTTGGTTTGTTTTTTAAACGTCTTGCCATTCATTATACCATTCATGAATGTTTTCACTATCTGCCTGTCATTAGTTTTGTAAATAATTTAAACTATAGCACTTTCTAACATTTTACAATTGACTGTTTTTAGCCTTCGCTTTTAAGTATCATGAACACCAAATGTCATTACTGGAAAGTCAGGCTTTATTAACGTAGAACCACTTCTGCAAAATAATCTGGATTGTGAATTTATGGCACATTTATTACTTTGTCCCAATCAAATGTTTCTGGAGCACAGTAAAGGTATTGTTCCCCCAAGGTAATAGGGCAGGTACAATCTTTTCAGCTTGTGGAGCGTTTGTTATCACTGGTCTGTAGAAGTGGAGGCTTGTTTAAGTGAAAATGCAGGAGACCTGGGCAGTGGATGCTAAGGACTGCCTGGATTGTTCAGGCTTGTTTGCATGATGACTTGAGTTGCTTCATTCCTTTCATGCAGGCTCCTCCTTCCTGGAGTTCAGGCAGGACCACAGACAATAACGCAGGCTTCTCTTATAATCCTTATTGTCCTTGGGGACGTGGGCTAATCTTGTTTAGCTGTCTGGTTGCTAATCTATTAATCTTATTTGTAAATGTGTTCAATATTGGACTGAACCTTATCTATAGCAACCTTATCACAACATTCAGGCAACACCAGATAGAACATGGAGTGCTGGATAATTTAACGGGCAAAATCAACACCTCCATGAGAACTGTGTATTGCATATGTATGCTTCTTTAGAATTGTGATGCCAAAGATTCCAGCACTAAAACAGATGCTTATGTCTGTAAAACTAACTTCTAGGCCTAGAGTGAGGAAGTTCCCCTTACAATGAAAATGCTGAAAACTGTATATCTACTCTTTCCTTGCTATCAGTATGGTTTTGTTCTTCATGATACCAGCTGCTATTTCTCTCAGATGGTTTGACTGCTTAATTTAATCAAACTGAATTTACAGCAGCTGTTCTCAATTGGAAAATACTACTTCCTGTTTCAAAGCTCCTGAATCCCAGCGATTCTACTTTTTTGAAGTTTTTTCAATTATGTTAATTTACCTTGTAACAGGTATGTCATACTAATAATAGGTGAGGAGTAATGAATACAGAGGCAAGCTGTAATTTCATGCCATACCTTTAATATCACATTTCTTGGAGTGAAATCAGATGACCCAAAGGCCGCAAGAGTGTGTGTGTTGTTGAAGTGATCAGTAAAGCCTGAGGCAGGTTATTGAATTGCACAAAATGTCTTCAAGTCTGTGGTGTGTATGGGAGTGATTCAGGCTCCTCTCTTACAGTTTTGATACTAGCTAATCACATGTAATGCAAAGACAATGATGTGAGAAGTGAATCTCCGATGGTGACCCTGTGGGACATTGCTGAACTTCTTGGGGGGCTTTGTAGAGGGGGTACACAAAGTGACAGGTTTGTGAGGGTTGCTTTATTTTTCCTGCTTGTCTCCACGTGTTTCCCAAGTTCTAAATTCAGAACTGTTCTTAGGTATGGTATGAGTATTACCCATGCAAACAAACAGGTGCATCTAGAGTTATGCAACAGAAAGAGTCTTTCATGATATATGAAAATACATTGATATATTTTGGTTCAGAACATTGGACTATTTGATTTAAAAAGTGAAGTTCATAAAAGGAAACAAAACCTGAGATATCATTTAAACACTGGAATTAGGCCCAGCTGTCATGTCCCCTGCCTCAAACCTCCCCTCATCGGTAAGTATAAATCTAAGCATTGGAAGAAGATTCCCCCACCCGGTACTGCTTTCATACTACAGCCATAAAGCCAAGTAATTAAGCTTTTTACTGGTCATTTGCTTTTGCTTTACACAAATTTATTTCAGCTAAGTGGCTTTCAAGTGGGTACAAAGAATAAGACAAGGTTTTACTCAAGCACATTTCTCTTTGAAACGCGATGTTGGTTTCCCATAATTTTTTTTTAAAAACTAATTGCTTAAAAGCAGTACAATAAAGTAAGGCATAGTGTAGTATTACTAAATGGGTTTGTCAAAACGTCAGGAAATCTTCCAATTTTTAAACTTTGCTTTCATTTCTCCTCAGTGTGTTTCTTTTTTTCATTAAGACGTTCAAAGAAACGTTCTCTTGTATTTGGTGCGGGAGAACAAGAAAGGTGCATAAGTTTTATGCTGTTCTTTGTGCAGTAGGTGATCCTTTGTTCTTAATCCTTTCATAAAAAGATTGTATGATTTTTCTTGTATTTTTTCTTTTTTCTGTGGTTCTCTGCATATTAGTCAAGTGTCTTTCCCTTACCCCCCGTCTCTGTAAAGTAATTTCCTTTCTTGTTCCTATAGTGCGTTCTGGTGCATAAAGTCATCTTGATTTCATGGTTAGAAAGTAAATATTATTTCATGTACATGAATGCTAGGCCAAAAAAGGTATTTTCAGTATAAACAAACACCTTGCAATCAGTTTAACTGCTCTTTCTGAATGTGGGATAGTGGAAAATAAAAGAAAGTAGTTTTGGTTTATTGGATTTGTTGGAAGTCTTCCTTCTTTCCATGTTATATAGCAATTTTATTGGGACTTCTGCGAAATTTAGTTTGAAAGTCACACGTTTTTCTCATGATTTGGGGATACTTTTTCATCATAGATGTGGCACATGTTAGAAGTAATTCTGTAATATAAACTGAAAAGAGATATTTGTAAGGCTGTCTTTTACTAAGCGGAAGTTTTATAGGTGAAAACATACTGTGAAAGCAAAATGGATCAAATGGATTTATTTTTAATCCATTGGAACACTTGCATCATTTTTCACTATATAAATCAAATAATTGAGCAGTTTGCACGCTTACACAAAGCAAGGATAGAATTCTTTCCCTTCAGAACTATTCCTTTGTATAATTATTTATCAGTAGGGCTAATCCATGATATCTGTATGTCACCATGTAAAAGCCCCTCTCCATCTGGATATTTTTGGTACAGGACATTTCATGACAATTACATTGTTCTTTGTCATGTTCTCCTGTCTTAGTTAACTTCCCTAAATCTCTATCAGCTGTCATGCTTCTAAAGAGTAGTTCAGAGAGTAAATGTGGAAAAATCTTTTCTCCCTTTCCAGAACAGATCACAACTTGGAAGTGTGAAGCATATGTTTCTGTAGCCTCTATGAATATTTAACTTAATTAGCTACTTTGTGGTAAACCTCAGATTCATGATGGTGAGAGAATCTTAGTCATGCTGCAGCTCCTCATACCAAAGATTGCTCTTCAGAGAAGAGTGACACTCATACAGAGATTAGAGGTAAGATGAAGGCTTAAGCTCTTAGATCCAATTTAATTTGTATTTTATTTCCAATACGGCTTTTTCAGATTTGTGTATCTGGTTTGGCAAACTGGAGTTAGGATCGAAGTGACTGGAAATTTGTGAACAATAGTTATAGATAAATATTCTCTTTGCTAGAATAGAAATTATCAAGGATGAAAGTTACTGATATGCATATTTAAGAAAGCAGTCAAATATCTAGGCTTAAGGGTAAAAAAAAAATCTGTCATATGCAACAGCTAAGAGAAGCAGGTTTTAGTTCATTTGAAAATATATGGTAACCTGAAACTTTCATTATGACAATTTCACCACAGGGAAAATAAATCTCTCATAATCTGAGCACTGACATGCTTTGATTAAAATTTTAAAGATGTGTGACAAGTGAAAATTTTTCCACATTACCAGCATCTAGAGAATCTGCAGTGAGTTTGAGGACCTTTTTAAATAGATGAATAAACCTTATTTTACTAGAACTTCTTAATGAAGATGTTATATCTTCAGACTAAAAATTAACTTCAACTTCAATTAACAATTAACAAAACCAATCTCCAAGTACTTTAAAGTATATAGAAAACTTCTCTCCCTGTGACTTACGTGAAAGCAGGGTTGAGTTCCCACAGAAGAGTCTCTAATGTGGAATCAGTAAGTGTCTAAATAGGTTTGAATCTCCTTTTTAATAAGTATAGTGTGGTGTAAATGTCAGCTCACGTCTCATTAGCCTCACCTCAGTCCCAGGGAAGGTTATGGAACAGATTATCTTGAGTGAGATCATGTGGCATGTGCTGGACAACTAGGGTATCAGGCCCAGTCAGAATGGGTTCACAAAAGGCAGGTCCTGCTTGACCAACCTTGTGTCCTTCTATGACCGGGTGACCCTACTAGTGGATGAGGGAAAGGCTGTTGACGTAGTCTACCTAGACGTTAGCAAAGCCTTTGATGCTGTCTCTCACAGTATTCTCCTGGAGAAGCTGGCTGCCTGTGGCTTGGACAGATACACTCTTTGCTGGGTAAAAAACTGGAATGTTCTCTTGGGCCCAGAGAGTGATGGTAAATTGAGTTAGATTCAGCCAGTGTCCAGTCATGAGTGGTGTTTCCTTGGAGTCAGTATTGGGTCCAGCTCTGTTTAATGTCTTTATTGATGATCTGGATGAGAAGACTGAGTGCACCTTCAGTAAGTTTGCAGATGACACCAAGTTAGGAGGAGGTGTCGATCTGCCTGAGGGCAGGAAGGCCCTACAGAGAGATCTGGACAGGCAGGATTACTGGCCTGAGGCCAGTGGGATGAGGCCAGACCAAGTGTCGGCTCCTGTATTTTCATCATAAAGGTGGACTGATGCTAGCCAACCCTAGCTGTGGTTTTATGATCTGGTGTATCTTCCTCCCTACTGAAAAAACAGCCCCTCCGAACTTGCACATTTGCAAGTCACTTGGGCTTAGAAATTAATGATTTCAATTTAAGAGTAAAAAGAATTTAACTTGAAATTTACAGTGAAAAATTCCACAGTTGAGACTTACTTGATCACTCCAGAATTATTTTTTTTTCCTCCAGCTATATGTGAATAGATGCATATAAGCTGTAACAGGACTTCGGTCCTGGTGCATTGCTATTCTTAGCCACAAAAACTCAGTAAAATAATCTGAAATGTTAGTTTAAAAATAACAAAAAAAAACAGTCATTAACCTGTTGGCCACTGTGTGTGTATATGCATTATAGGTATAGATTAGTGTTACATGGACAAAACTTGATGGTTGTATGTTTTTTGAGTTTTGCAAACAATAAAAAGCAAAATGCTTCCCAGTTTCTGAAATGTAATGCTGACATCTTATCTGAGCTGACATGCTCTTGCAAAAGACTCGGTTAAAGCAGTATTTTGATCAGGAAAAGAAACACATTTTTGTCGTCTCCTTCCATATGAAGACTTTTGGAGACGATTTAAGGAGTACCTTGAGGAGAAAAAAGTAGTAAATCCAAAATATACGAGAAAAGTTGGAAAATATATTGTTAGTCTTCTCTGCAGTGGTTGTGCCATTTCAGCTATAAAGGAGCTTGAATATTTGGTAATCTAGGTAAAATGACCATTAGTGGTTTCTGTCTTTCCCACAGTGCATTTGAAGCTACGGACCTCCAGAAATCCAAAACACGAAAGCAGATAAGAAGGAGCCAATAATGAAGGATTTAGTTAGAAAGAACTTAAGCTCACTGGATGACTTATCACAAAATTTGAAAACTTCCTTGTAAAGGAAGACAGAGAAAATATAAATCTGGGAGAGGAGGAAGAAGCAGGGAAGTGAAAAAATTGTTTTCAATTTAATGTGAATCTGGAAAACTTAAAGTAATATCATAATAATAATATAAACTTATCATACATCCCAGAATCAATATTGCTGCTTACCTGTCAAGTGTTCAATAACTTAAAAGCACAAAAGTGCAAGAATTGCAAGTGGAAACCCCTGAATACATCAATTCTTTGACCAAGATGACAGATTTTGACTGATTGAATAAAACCTGTAGAAAGAACTGGGTATTGAACTGCCATCAGTGAGAGGGGTGAAATGGAGTTATTTCCTGTAAAAATAATTTTGGGGAAGAATTTTAAAATTGTGGGAATCCTTAATGGTGAGGCTCTGTCCTCCAGAAAATACAGTCTGTACCATAGATGGCTATTTTAATAAGTCTTTTCAGACATTCTCTTCCACCCCAAAGCCAACTCTACCAAATAACTGATATTCTTAATAGGTAGGAGCGAAAAACCATACAAATACATGGACAGCTCTTTCTATTACAACTGCAGCAAGTGATTTAACACTTGTTATTAAAGTCTTGAACCAATTATATTGGTCTGAGCCAAAAATTTGTCTAGATTTGGGATAACAGGTAAAATGAGAGATTTTTAGGACTAAAGCAGAAAATCTGAATACAGCCTGGTGTTGTAAAAGTAATAATTTTAACCTGCTTTTCTGACGATAGATAGTACTTACCATTCAGGAATTCTAATTCTGATGTTTCAAAGTAAAAAGTCTTAATAAGGATGCTAACAGGGATGAAATAACTCTGTCCTTCTAGCTAATGAGCTTTAATTGTGAAGCTCTATCTTTGCTAGGACCATGTTATGTGCTATTCTTGCAAGAGCAATTTGTGTGTCTTCTGTTGTGAATCTGACTTCTGCCTGGCCAGACGGCACAGGTCGAAACTGAGGTCATACAGGGGCCTCTGACCACCCTCTCCCCAGTAATTTCTGTACCTCTTCCCTGAATGCTAATAGAAAATTTCAAATTTATCATTGTACTTATTTTCTCAGTTGTTAATATTGAGTTTCATTTGACACTCATGCAATAGCTTGAGATGCTTCTATGATTTATAGCCAGCTGTAGATTTGACTATTGCAAAATATTTGGTATAATATTCCACTTGTCACCTTATTGCCCATAGCTTTATCCAGCCAGGGACCTCTGTTTAAAATAATGATGCGTCCTACTGACAGCCAAACTTCATTTTAGCTGGGCAGTGATTTACACAAGAGTTTTATTTCTTTTTTTTTCAACCTTATTTTTGAAAGTGCAAATACACTACTGTATTATTTGCTCACCTGACTATCTTAACTTGTGTACTTGTTCAAAGAACTGAAATAGATTTGTGGATGCTGTGGTTCGACCCAGCAGATAGGTAAGTCCCACACAGTTGTTCGCTCACCCTCCTCCCTCCCAAGTGGGATGGGGGAGAGAATTAAGGAATAAATATGGTAGAATTTGTGGGCTGAGATAAAAGCTATTTACTAAGACAGCAGAGAGAGTAAAAAAAAAAATACCGGTACGTATATATATATATATATATAAGAAACAATAGATAACGCAGAAAGCAAGGGACCAACGACCAATACCCAACCAGCCGGCAGCCCCTCCCTCCGAGCAAGAGCCTCCCCTTCCATAAAAATCACACGATGTGATGTGGCATGGAATTGCTCTTTGGTCAGTTTGGCTCAGCTGCCCTGATCCTGTCCCCTCTCAGTTCCCAGCTCCTTATGCCTCCTAACTGCTTCACCAAGGAACAAAATATGTCCTTGGCTGTGTTCAGCACTGCCAGGTGTTATCAGTTTTGTTTCTCTTCTAAGACCAAAACATAGCTTCATACCAGACACCATGAGAGAAGTAACTTCTGTTAGAAACTATGACAATGGAGTAGCTTGTTTAAACAGAAGGCATGCACTTGTGTCCCCCTGCCCTCTGAAGCCCCAGGGAACTTGTGGTGCTTGGTATTTGTTTGATTTTCCAGTTTGTTCATATTGCTCAACCAAAAGCACCCTTGTAGCAGTTGCAGACAGTACAAGAAGTATAAGAAGAGGAAGATATACCTATGGGAAATTGAAGTCTGATTTTTATTCCAAAGTATCAGATGAAATAAGTCAGTGGCACACCATTCTTCAAGGATTGCCAACAAACCAGACTGTTGAGAGGCCATCAAAACAGCTGCATGATAAGACCGTGCTGGCAATTGTCATTGCATTGCAGCTGAATTTCAAGCACTTTGTACCCAACCAGGCAGTTGGACAGCCTGATTTGTTGTCATCCAGTATGTAAATACTTGCTTGCTTTTTTTTTTTTTTTTTTTTAAGCCTTTGGAAAGGTTACATTGCATAAACCATGATGCAGAAGCTTTCTCTTGACTTGCAACTTTTGTCAGTAATGAAATTTAGAGTAATTTAATCCGTGCTAAATTGGTAGTTGAATTAAGTCCACTACCCTATTGATCCCACAGATTTTCTGCTGTTTATTTCTTTCTTCATGGAACATTTCAGATTAATATCTCCAGATCTTTTTGCAAAGATGGTGTGTACATCTTTTTCTTTACAATAAAATTGAGGTCTATCAGTACCATGAACCCTAAAGACAGAAGCTTATCTGTGAAACCTCCATACAATTATTGTATAATGAATTCCAGCCAGTTCATTAAAAATGAAAATCACCGAAGAGACCTTTTAGGGCTAATCATGTATGCTGTACAGTTCAATGTAAGTACAGTGTAATCTGAGCAGGCAGATAAGACTTTGTCTCTGTGGTAATCTTTTAATATTGTTCGAAGTGTTAAATAAAAATATGTTGAATGTAAGATTTCTTGTAATTTTTATAAAGCTAGATTGAATGAAGGTTTCAATTTTTTGGGGGGTAAAATTAACTCTTGACAGACAAGCCCATTGGCATAGATTTGTGAAGTGCTTAGTTATCTACCTTCTGCGTCAAATTTGTGGCAGGTTATTTGTTATATGGGGTGTGGATTTACTACTTCTAGTAGAAGCTCAGAAGTTGGCATTGTTTTTTTCTAAATTAATTTCCCACATTGTAAATTACTAAGTAAAACTTCTACTGTCATATTCACACTTGTTTTTCCGTAAATGAGTGAAGTACTATACTTTCTGTCTAGGCTGTTCATAAAATGTAAAATTCATGAGCTTATTGGTACTATGCTAAAAAAGCTTTGTCTCTTCGGAAATACTCAACCTGAGATGCTCATCTAGCCTAGACAGCTGGTGTCCTTATCTTCTGGACTTCAGAAGGTAGTAAAAGTTGTGATACCCTCTTGATAACTTTAATTTACATCATATAAAAATGTTTTCATTATAAGACTATCATGGAGAAAAGGGGAAACAGTAAGATTGTTCTGGAGGGTGGTGGAAGAAGAAGGATTGTTCAAACAAGGAAACTAGATTCTGAAATGTGCGCAAGCTGTGGGAAAGGCAGTGTAATTGAATATGAAATATATTGGAATCCAAGACTAATGGGTATTACAAGGAATACAGTATTTGTGCTTTATTCCAGTTATAAACTGATTGGAGCCATGCAGGAAAATAACTTGCACATCACTGGTGACATTTCAGTGAAAATATTTGTTCAAGAAACTCATTTGTAGTGGGGAAAAGAAAAAAGAAACACAGAATGAATACTTTCTGCACTGTAATTATGTTTTTCAAAGGCTCTTATGAAGACATTTTTCATTGTAGTTCTGCCATGGAAAAAAAAAATTGTGCAAAATTGAAATATTTAGACACAAATACTGGGTTGATGCCTGATGGGAATAGTAGCTACTGCCTCAGGCCTGTATCCTGATTTGTACAAGCACTCAATCTCTGCGTGTGCTTTCTCTTTCCTTCCCCTTCTACACGCACAAGCAGAGTACGTGGCCAGATTGCAAATTTAGTGGGATAACTTTCTTCTGTGATTGATGAAAGCTCTGTTGAAAATGTAAATGAGAGTAATCAAAACCAAAGCTTTCAGTGAGGTACAGTAACAATCAAACATTTTTGTTTGAGAATTAAACTTTCTCTTAAGCTTCACTTTTTTTCCAGAGGGGAAGAAGGGAAATTTTTTCTTGAACCTTTATCAAGAAGGCAAAATGGAGGTGCAGAATGACCGTGATGGAGCATAATTTGTAAGCTATTAATACAGTCATGCTTCCCATTTTATGCTTTGGCAACCCCACTCCTGAAGTGATATCAGATATTTTGGTACAGAATTAATGAGGATGACTTGTAAAAGGCAATACTATTTTACATGGTGTAGGGAAACTTTTAAACATGGCCTGAACTTGTGATTGAGCACCTGGAGGAGAGCTGTGGCTGGCCTGGGGAGCACAGGCAGATTGTTTGCACCTGTGCTTCCCTATGATCAGAAGGGATGGACCCAGGGTGGGGTTGCTCTGGGCTCATTTAAGGGCCAGGAGTGGAGAGGAGCATATCTTTCTCTGAGAGCTGCATTTCATTAGAGAGGCATGGGAGCTGGAACTTTTTTGTCTATGTCCATTAAACCCTCTAGTACTTTTCCTGGGATGATGAAGAACTTGTCTGAAGCAATTTCTCTTCTACGTTTGTGAAAACACATGGTTTGTATATATTATTCTTAATTTGATGATGGTTCAACTGTATAAGATTATCTGCCATGGTAGGTGTCAGTATCGCCAAACCCTTATGTCATAAAAGTTTGCCTCTTCAGCGAAGTTTGTTTGTGCTTTTATTCATAGTAGTAAAAGCTAAAGAGAACGTGAGGTCATCTGCCAGTTCCTTGTCCTGAGAAAAGGACCCTGTGTCACTGCAAGGTCTGGCTGTTGATACATAAGCTAATTTCAGTGCAGCCTCACCTTGAGCAATGTGTGCAGTTTTGGGTGCCACAATATAAGAACATAAACCTACTAGAGGTGCCTCCGAAGGAGAGCCATAAAGACAGTGAAGGGTCGGGAGGGCAAGATGGCTGAGGAGCAGCTGAGGTCCCATGGTTTGTTCAGCCCAGAGCTGAAGAGACTGAGAGGAGGCCTCATGGTGGCCTACAGCTTCCTCATGAGGGGAATGGAAGGGCAGCGCTGAGCTCTGCTCTCTGGTGACAGCGACAGGGCCTGAGGGAGCAGCATGGAGCTGTATCGAGGGAGGGTCGGGTTGGGTGCTAGGCAGAAGTTCTTCACCAAAGGGCGATTGGGTCCTGGCACAGGCTCCCTGGGACAGTGGTCATGGCCCTAAGCTGCTGGAGTTCATGAAGTGTTTGGACAATAGTCTTGAACACATAGTTTGAATTTTGGGTAGTCCTGTGTGGAGTCAGAAGTTGAACTTGAATATTTTTCTGGATCCATTACAGCTAGAGATATTCTGTGATCCTAGTGTGGACTTTGCTAGAGACTGTTTTTCCAGCAAGAAGTAAATCTGTCTCTTGCGCTTACCATCATGTGGTTGTAGATGCCATTTTCATGCAGCTTCACAGAACCTATTAAGAAATTGGCAGTATGATGAGATCTTCAGCTTTCTGGTTCTGAAGATGCATGTGGTAGCAGCTTGCTCTTTACACGGAGTCCTATGTCTTACTTATGTTACTCATCAGTTGCACGTGAATACCTTACGAACTTGTGAGCTCTGAAGCTCACTTGCTCAAACTGTTATGATGCAAAATGCTTGAACCTTTCTGTCAGTTTGAAAAAGACAGAAGTCATGTTTCAGTGAAGACTGAGTAGTGTTGAAGACAGCCCTGTAGCACCTTGAAAGGATATTTAGGCCAGGCTATGTCTTGTTTAGCTAGCAATGTTTGTCAGTAATATAAATATCAAAAGTGGTATGATTATGAGGCTGATAGTTGAGCAAATACTGTTCATTTCTATAGCTTGTGACACTGGGGCTATTTTTTATTGGTTTCAATCAGTTTTTTGTGTTGAGTGGCAAGTTGTGATATCAAATCCGACTGCTCCATAACACTGGCATGAAAACTAAAGGCACAGAAAAAGCATTCTGATGAGGCAAAGAGAAGCAATGTTTCAGTTGCCCAACTCTGAAGTAAATTCTTTAGGGAAATTCTACGTAGAAAATGTCATCAGAACAGTTTTATACCATGTCTGCTATGATATTTGGGGGTCACTTAGTTCAAGACATTGGCAAGAACGTGGATCTTTACTGCTGATCAGAAGGCTAGAGATGTTAAGTTGGAATGCATGCTGTGCAAAATGAAAGAAAACTGAGGAGGAGAAGAGGGGAGAAATGGATCGCATTCTCTTGTGTATATCCTAAATGTTATATATTTAGGTTGCATTTATTGGATTCCATTCTAGAATTCATAAAATGAAAGGTATGAAACCAATTTTATTCTAAATGCAGACCAGCTCAGTGCCAGTTGTGAAAAATGAGGACATAGAGTTGCTTGGTACTTTTAAGTGGGGATTGTATTTCCTTATTTCTTCTGAAAGTTTTTTTTTCTAAAATTTATGTATCATACAATGTCATTGGCCTTTTCACAGGCTTGTTGTGTTTATGACATGGAGTAACCATGCCCTCAAGTAAAATACAGACATTCTTCCAGCTCTGATTTTGTAATGAAAATGAATGTTTCAGTCTCCAAGTATAAATACCTTTGAATGATTTAGAACTTGGAAATCTAATTCGTTACTACTCCAAAATTCTTCCTGTTCATGTTTAAAATTCCAGTCCTTTCCTTTGACTGTTCCTCACAATTTTGTTTTCCAAAAAATTTCATTGCAGCTTTTGTCTCATTGATTTATGAGTATACTAAATAAAATCCAGTACTTCAGGAACTTCACTAAGTGGCTTCTCTCAGCATTATGAACTTTCAAAGGAGCGTGTCATCACTTTTCCTTCAGCTAAATCACTTTGAAGAGCTTGTACTAATATTTGACTTTAGGTTTTGATGATTTCCTACGCAGCACTAAGGATGTGATGTTTCATTGAATTCTAGAAGAGGATTTTAATGAAACAGAACCTTTTCTCAAAAAAAAAAAAAAGTCTAAAAAAGTCTGAAGTGAGTTTTTGTCTGAAAGTCTGTTTTCAGGTATTTTCCTATTCTTACCTTCATTGCTAAATCTCACTTTTTCTCTTAAACCCACATTTTCGTTCAATACTTGCTTTTAAAACTATCTGGGCTACTGCATTCAGACTCTCTCTCCTTTTCCTGCTCCCTCCTACTTTTCTTGCCTTGATGGTACTGTTTCAGTTTGATGCCATGTTTGACTAAATTTATTTAAAAACTACTTAGTATTTGGTATGCAATTTAAAGTGCTGGTGTGCCCAGACTTGCAATTTTTGAATTATCTGGTCAATAAATTGTTTTGATTGCACATTAATTTTGTAATCATTCATATGTACTTTCCCCTGGCCCTTCCATTCCACTTCTTCTATGCTCAGCAAAATCTGCTGTATTAAATGTTACAGAGTACTTTATTGTGCAGCTTGCATGTATTTTCTTCTATGCTGTTTGATCACTGAAATGTTTTCTTACCTTTTTTATGGATGAATTTTTTTTGCTTTTAATTGCGAAGTCTGAATCAGTCTCCACGTATTTCTTGCTCTGTTTGTATGATTTTTGCTTTTGTTTGGTAAGTCCTTTTCTATGTCTTAAAACCTTTGCTTATCCAATTACTCTCAGAATTTTGTTAGTGCCAATGTACTTGCTTGGGACATCCATTCCACTCAGTACTTGTGCTTTCTTGTCTTAATAGAATTTTTGCCTGCGTTCTGAAATTCTCAATCTGCATAGTACATTGTTTTTCTATCTTTATCTGAGTTTACCCTTTTGAAGCAGTGGATCCTGATTGCAACGTTTTGTGCTTCTGTTGAATTTAATAGAATCAGATAGTAATCATTCCAGCGGTAGCTATTCTGTATAATGCTTCCTTATTTTTAACTTGCTTTTGGTAAGTAATGAGGACACTAAAAATAAAGATAATAAAATTATCAGTTCCAAGTACTAGTTTTTGAAACTTGTTCTTAAAAGCTTACTAGTTTGTCAACAGTAATTCAAAAGATGGATTTTATTCATTGCTATTGTACATTGGATGCTTTGAGTGCTCTGAGAGCTGTTTTGGAAAGAAAGATTCACTTTTCAGATTATGTCCCTGAGTTGTTTCTGTGAACAGTATGTGTAATTAAATTTCTGAAAATCCATAGATAGTCTCTCATGAAATAATTGTTTATAAAACATTTGTGCAGCAACAGGTATTGAACTGCATTCTGATTGGAACCACTGAAATAATCGTGCTGGCTTCAGTAGAACACATTTCACAGGGGATTCTTCTTCTAAATACTAACTCATGGAAGTCACAGGACTGAGACAACATGAATTACTGTCACTTAGTACCCCTGTTCAGTGGATGAGCTGAAATGTCTTTGGCTGTGTGAATTCCTTTCTTGCTCCTGGACTTTATTTCAAACATTCTTGTTCCTTCTGCTTTCAGTATATACGAGTCTAACCTGTATGATTGAAGTGCATGTATCAGCACAACATTTCTTCACATGCAACATTTTTTCCTTAATTGTTCACCTTTCTCCTTACAACTGACTTGTACTGGGGAGGTTGGGGGGAAGGGTGAATAATGGAAGGCTGCGTCGAACATGAGGAGAACAAGGGCAAACATTGCTTTAAATATGGTGTCTGACCTGCAGGCTGCATGCACCCCTGGACAGCTAGTAATGAAGCACCACATGATTGTAAACTCTTAATATTATCAGAGGTTGGACTAGATGATCTCCAGAGATCCCTCCTAAACCCTACAATTCTGTGATTCTGCTATTATTATGTGATTTTTACTGATATTTTTTCACTAGTTGATTATGTATAGCTCAAGAGTGGACTGCAGAGTGCTGTGGAGGGGACGATGAGGTGCAGGGATAACTGTCTCTCATGCCTGCTGCACATACTCAGTTGAAGCAAAACCCACGTCTATTACATGTTATGTGTGCTTGTGCCACTTGGTGAGTAAAACACAGTGACTGGCAATAATATTTCAACCCACCTAAACGTGTGTCTGCCTCTGAAGACGTTTTTTGTTATTAAACAGACATGCAAGTTTTTTTATTTAATAATTAAATCTGAGCAAATATAATACTGCCAAAAAACAACTGATTGGTAACACTTCTGAATGCAGACTAATAGAGTATCCTCTTTTAAAAAGAAATGAAACACGTGGTGTGTGGCACAGAGATTTTTCTATGTAATTCTTGGAAAAGTGACCACAGTACCTTGGTGTCCACACCTCAGCACAGAAAAAGTGACCACAGCTGTTATGGTCTCTGCAGTTACTGTGTTAAAATAGTTTTTTAACAGCTGTGGTGTAAATAGAATAATGCATCAAATAGATTTTTGCTTATGGTATTGTTATAATTACACATACAACATCATTAATACTATGAAAATAAGTGGTTGCTTATTCATTTTTTTTTATTTAAAAAAAACAGCATGGCTTCAATGTTTTTGTTGTCCTCTTTTCTATTTTAAGAGACATCTTAGAAAAGCTGTTACTTATAAGTTAATTATAATTATGTTGTGTAAGTTAACTATATTATACATTTTATTGTAATCATTTTTTACGTACAGATTTTAAATGAGACAATTCCTCTTCACTCACTGTGGCCCAGGCAAGACAAAAGGTTGACATCCACGTTCTAAACATCTTTGGGAGTTGAAAAATTCAGAAATGCATGAGCAGCAGTGTGGAATTCCCTACGTGAATTGTTTCTCTTTCATTTGTACAGTGCTTGGCCCACACATGAATTCTTCAGTGAGCCCTCCTTCCTAGTTATAGAAGCATGCCTTTTTTTGAAAGACCAGGGAAGCATTGTCTTGCATTAGTGAGAAATAACATTCACTGAGGTACCTTTTCCCAACAATAGCAATTTTCTTGCCATGAAGCAAATTGTTCCATAAAGAATGAATCATATGTGGGAAAAACTGCAATGTGAAGGTGGGCAGAGTTGCTTTATTCTTTTTAATCTCATGGATTGTTGCTATCTTAATATTAACATAACGTTTAGTCAGCCACTATTTTGAGATAAGAAAAATATTGACAGCGGTGTTAATGAAGTCATTATCTGCTCATCCTTTAGGGTTTCAAGGTAAAAACATGAAGTGCAGATTTCATGGGGCATCTACAACTTCTCTAGGCAACCTATTCCAGTGGCTCACCACCCACTGAGTAAGGAAATTCTTCTTAATAGCTAATCTAAATCCTCCCCTCTTTAAGTTTAAAGCTATTCCCCCTTGTCTGGAAGGCTGCAATGAGGTCTCCCCTCACTGTATATGACCTCGTGGAGAAACAACATTTTATTGTGTGTTTTGTACCTGGTAATGTGTCAGCAGCTCCAGCTTCAGTGGTTGACAGCATAGTCCCTCTAGGTAACTTCTCTATGTAGAAGTGAAAAGCAGTTTACACTTAAATCATATTCTTATTTTCCAAAAAAAAAAAAGCTATTTTAAATAACTTTGTATTTCTACAACTGCATGAACAATATTTTGAATAATGTAACTGACAATATTGCCTGCATACTATCTGTTAATTTTTATTTCATGTTGCGACACTTGCAGTTTTCACTCAGAACTTTAAAGCTTAGGATCCACTAGTCTCCAAGCCACTCACATGAGCCATGCCAGCAGTCTTGTTGTGTAATCTTCTGGTTTTGGAGTAGCAGAGTTCTAGATTTTTTTAATAATAATACTGTTGCTTACAGTATTTCGATGATTGGAAAACATGTAAATGCTGCTCATCTTGCAAATTGGTATCGGAGGGAGGAGCTGCTGTGTGTGACATCCCTAATTACTTTATTATTGTAGTTTGACACTCTCTAACTGGCCTGCTTGCTGTCTGCCCATCTATTACCTATCACAGTAATCATTTACACTTCATACTATGGAAATCTAACAAATCCTTAGTGTATGTGGCTGATCCATGCGCAGCTGGTGTAACAGAAGATTAAGTTGCCCATACGCTAAACTGAGTGATTGATAGCCAAGGTTTTCATCTAGCAAAGTGCAGTTTTGTTACATAATTACAAGAATTATGTGCAGTGCTAAATCTTTTCCCTGACTATAAATTGAAGGGTTGTTCTGACTGAGTTATGAAAGAAATTATAAACTAATTTGTGGAAACAACATCTGTTGTACCCAGGGAAAAAAAAAAACCTCTTACAAGAAAGAATTTATTTTCCTCTGTTTGCTGCTCCTTAAGACAAGAAGGAAAAAAAAAAAAAAAGAATATTAGTCAGTAGTTCTATAACAGGTTTATGTACACAGTTTCATTTACTGAAAAGTTTTTTTAAAATAAATCCAGAAATATCAAATGTAAGACACATATTGAATAAAATACACTGAGTGGGAAATCATTTCTGTATCCGGCCCATGGTTTGTAGAGCATGTGAGATCTTTGTCATTAATGCTGCAGATATGGAGTGACGTTTCTCAATAATTACCTTGCCAGTGACTGGAACTAAAACATTAGGAACAGTTAAGTTTTGGGAATTTGCCTCTCCTGCTCCATACAGTCTTCTCTTTTTATTTTTTATTTTTTTAAGGAAATTGTATCTCAGCACTATGCATAGAAGAAAACACTTTTTCATCTGCATTGGGTGACATTTACTCACTTTTGGCATGGATGAATACAAAAACCGTGTAGTTCCCTCACTACCTATTCACATTCAAAAATAAACTTTTTGCGCATTTTGCATTGTCAGTTGCCTACCTTAGATTTGCTAATAGTTCACTAAAGTATGGAAAATTTCCAGAAATAGCACTTTCACTTGACTTAGATGGTTCTTCCAAAAGATAATACAGTGTGACCAGTCAGTAATTGAATGTGTGATGTCCTGCTTTGAATGTCTAGTGGAACAGTTACGGTATGCGGGTTGGTTCTGTGTGAGAATTTTTACTTCTTCAAAGAATAAATCAAGGATATTGCAGGTCAGTTACCAATCTTGGTTAATTTAAAGCTAGATGGGATCTGTTGCAACTACACGTGACATAGACATTTGCAATGGAAATGTGTCCTTAGAGATGGCACAGAAAAACATCATCAGCATTTGGAGAATACAGAGAAAAGGGAATACTTAAACATGGCCCAAGTGTTCTAAACCCAAGTGATATCTAAAAAAAATTGCTTCTGTGGCAGCAATGAAAACAGTCTAGTTCACAAAGCAGAAGTGCTTTATTTATTTTTGGACCTGTGAAAATAGTACTGGAGATGCAGAGTGAAGGGAAAAACAGTTGCATCACCTATTCAAGGTGGAGAAGTATTAGAGTATAGATGGGATAAGAGATGTAATCCTTGCTACGTTCCACATGAACAAGGAAGCTGCCACTCTGGGATTCTGTGTATGGCTTTTAGATGGCATGTAATCTAGATGTTTACGTGTGCTATGTACCCACATCTACAATGTATCCAATGCTAATTAAAGGAATAACTGTCATTTTCATACCACATTTGTAAGTATGATCAGGTATTGCTATTACTAGCAGTAAGTGAACTGAATTATAACTGGAAAGTGCAGATTCCTTAGAGGAGCAGCAACCCTTACAAGTAATGATATCCCTGTAGCTGCCAGGGTTAGAAATTAAGATCAATCACCAAGAGAAAATGGAGAACTGTTGTATTCTAGCATCTTATCTCATTGTCTTGTTTCCTATCAAAGCAACGTCATCTGACTAAGCAGTGAAAATTTCTTCAGGTACTACAAAAAAGAGGGAGGAAAAAAAAGTCAGCATCACATAACACAATTTCTTATTTCCTTTTTAACTCCAATCAACATCTGTCTTTTGAATTTTTTTCCATTAGAAGCTTACTGACTTGTTTTCAAGGCTGCTCTTTTTTTCTTACAATTTACCTGGAGAAAGTTTATATCAGTGAAGACAACTTGAAAGAGCTCTGCATGTTTAAAAGAATCATTTACAGAGTAACACTTTGGAAGAAAGTGAAAGTGCTACCTAACTGTAGTAGAAAGGTTTTGAGTGTACAGTTCAGGGGTACAGGAAATTATTCCTTTGTCATTCTAATGTACTTGACAGTACATCTTTACCCCAACATTCTCTGATATGTCTCTATTCAAAAAGGAAAAGGGGCGTTCTACAGTGCTGTTTGCTCACCATGTTTCTTCCAGTTTTGCTATGTGTATGGACTGCTGGCATTGAGATGTGAGAAATGCCAATGTAATGTTGGTAGTCTCTTTTTCATAGACATTTTTCAAGAGATTTGCTTTGCAATTGTATTCCCTCTGCACTTGCAAGAAGATTGGTAGGAGACTAGCCAAACTAAGCATCATTAGCTGCATGGGAAGAGTAGCTCAAGCAGCTGGCACAGGCGATACTAGGTAATATCACTTCTCCAAATTGTCAGTATGTAGAATAGGAAGAAAAAGTTAAGCGCTGCTCACTACAGGAGTAAGACTCATTTACCCTTTTTTTCTAGTTAGGTGGAGGAAAGGACATTACTGGGCAATGGTGTGGAAGTAAGAATATTCTCACATTTCATATAGTCATTAATAGAGTCAATAGTCAATAGACCACATTTCATATGGTCATTAATAAACCTGTACTTTTAAGTGATGCAAAGTGGCAAAGGAAGATGGAAGACCTTTCACCCTGTGTTGCCTCGGCACAACTGACTACAGCCCTGTGTGGGCTGGAAGGCAGCAGGTGCCATGTATGTGGGCAGAAGGCTGCCCTGGGTACTTTATAGCTCTTGCTTTTTAACCCCTTGTTAATGCTGACAGCGGATCTTGCCGTCCTCCAATGCTCTGAAAAGCAGCAGCATGCTTGATCTTGTGAGCACAAGACAAAAGTTTTGGTTTCTCTTTCTCAAATGGTTTCTGTAGGCAGCAGAACTTAACAAAGCTTGGTCTGCTAGGGTTTGTTAAGGTTGCATTAGGTTAGGTGATCAGAGTCAAAATAGTTTGATATATACGAGAATGTGTTTAATTGCACCACAGCAAATAACACAGAATTCACTTTGTTTTATCAACGTAGATTACATTTGCTGATTTGTTAGTACAATAGTACCACAAGTCTCAACAGGAGCCTTAACTTTTGATTGAATGTAATGTTTATAATACTTCTAAATAATATATAATGTAATTATGTAACAATATAATATTTGTAAGATTTATAAGCATTGGAAGTTTCTCCATCAATCTATTTTCGCAATTATATTGTCCAAGTGTTTAACTTGTAATTTTGTATGATGTCCTGTTAATGTTTAATTTCCTGTTGGACACTGGGAAACATAGGAATCTTCTGTGACTAAATCTACATTACTATATTAAACTGTCATCTCAAGGACTTCTTTTCTAGATCTTGATGTAGCTGCAGAAGGGATATAATTATGCTATTATTCAGAGCTCTGTGGTACATTGGAGGATCCTGAACTAAGTAACAAAAAGCACAAGAAGTTAAAGTTCTAACTTTTTTAATTTACTTAAATCCACAATTCCTATGAAGAATCCAAAATGAGATATACCAATTGCACAGTGAGTTGAGTGTTAACCCTGTAGAATTTATCTGATATTTGAATGAAAAGCACCTCATTGAAAGTGTTATGTTACTAGTATAGTGTCCCAGTGATTCTATAGACTGCATAGGGAAGACAAAAAAAAAAATAAACTTGAAGCCCAGGTGTAACACCCTTCACGACATGTTTTTGTTTCTCACACTTGCACAGTATTTTCATGGAAGATCCCAGCGCAATGGCAGTAAATATTAATATTGCATTAAAAATATTTAATTGGTATGCCTATCGTTACTTTCTGTTGGACAGCTGCAAAGACTGAACATGTAAATATTGCGATATTTTTTAAAGCAGAACTGTCAAATATTGTTAGGAAACTGTTATACTGGAGTACGTTTTGCCCGTGTAACTCTCGTTTAAAGGAATTCATAGAGTTAAAATGAGTTCAAGTGATTTCAACTGATACAAATTCAGGGTATAATATTTTAGTGTGAGGGATATGAAATAATAGGTTTACACTCTGAACTAGAGAAGAGTCAAGTTGAAAAGATATGGTAATTATGGGCCCAACTACCTGTATCTAAAAACACATTAAGAATAAAAGCATCTATGTTAAGAAACATCTCTGCTTGGCAGTGGAAACAGTGATTAGGTCAGCTGTATGAGTCATTATAAGGAGGAAGAAGGTCAGCATCTTGCTCATTTCTCCTCTTCAGCACTTGTGAGTCAGTTGGCTCACTACTCCTGAGTCCTGATGTGTTGCCTGGGCAGCTGTGGAATGGGAATCACAAAAGAAGAGGGAGCTGCAATAGAACCATGTAAAACTGGGGTAGCACTGGGGCTCTGCACATTGCTGTCTTCTTTCCACAAATTTTCTTAATTGTCCATTTCTTCCTCGCTATTTATAAACAGGTTTTATGGATCTTTTGCATTTTAGACAGGAACATCTGCAGCCTGGAGTTCTCACTGTATTTTAGAACAGTATGAAAAATACGTATTCTCAGAGTAGAAAATAAAACAGATGGAATTTTTCTCCATGCAATTTTTGATGAAAATTTAGTAGTTAGAAAAACTTTGTTTCTTTTCATGACTGCATCTCTGTAAAATATAAGTTTTTTTTTCTCGTTTGAAAAGCCAGTGGTTTTGATTCATTAATGGAAAGAGCTGAAGAGCGAAAACATTTGGCTTACATAGGGAAAGAATCTATTTAAAATGTTCAGAATGAGGAAAAGAAGGTGAACATTTTCAGTGGGACTGCTGTTCTTTAAATAGATCCATCTCTGTTTGCTTTATTGTCTCCGATATAGTTCTTTAGGAGCCAGCTGTAATTAAAGGCATTAGTTCTCTTGGAAGCTCTTGTAATTTATTTTAACTGAACTCAGAGTTTTAGCATTTTTCAGTGCTTCCCCATCTTGGAGGGAAAAAAAAGTTTGTGATCCATAGCTGACACAAATATCTTTTTGTTATTGCTGTTCACATAGAATGAAACAAAAGTTCCAAAAAAAAAGTTGAAACTTGCCATGTTTTTCTTTTGAACTACTTCAGGTATTTACAATGATATGTTTACAAGGTTGTCGTTATTTCAAAAGGTGCTGTTTCTCTTTTGTTTGAAACTGTTTTCATCCAGAAAAGTTTGTTAGAATTGTTGTTGCGGACTTACAGAAGATTTTATACCTGTTAAAATTCCATCTGGAATACAGATTAACTGAAGACATCAATATTCCTTGTAAGTGCATCCTTGACTACCTCATATGATTCCTACTTAGTATAAAGGACGCAATGCCTCACCTGCTTCATGGCCTTGTTAAGAATCTATCCATACATTTAACAAACTTAGAGAAAAGTCTGAGAGACTGTTCTAAAATAGGCAGTTGCCATACAGTGTACGTTTTGATACCTACTCCCTTGAAAACATGTCCAAGTTTTATTATTGCTAAAACCACTGGAAAATGAGCTTTAAGTCCTGTTATCTTTAGTATGCCTTCTGAGTTTCTGAATTTTCATGCCTTCTGCTTTCAGAGTCTGCCTGCAGTTGCACTAGATTTGTAAATTTAGAGCTAAAGTGACTGCATAAAATAATCTCCAGGAGTGACTTAGCTAAGAATACAAACCATTCAAACTGGGTGCATGGTTGAATGTTATGAAGAAAGGAAATCAGCCTTGAACCTGCCATTGGAACTTCACTAGGGAAAGCTATTTTGCATCAAGAATTTGTGTTTTTCTGTGTTGTGTGAATGGTTCCTCTTCTGTTCATTGAAGGTCACTATTTGGAGGGAAACATGCTTAAAGCAGGCATTGGTATGCATTTCCAATCTCTTCCCAAACTCTAGTACAGCTGTAAGCTGTGAACAGAAACCCAAACCAGATTCATGCTGTGGTTCTCAGATATGCACTTGTTGGTGCTTCTGTAGCGTTGTTGCTTAGATGGGAAACAAAAAATAAAAGGAAAGGCAACTCTCATAGAGCAGAATTCTCTAAACTGGCCTGTGAGTGGACCATGTACCTTAGCACAGGTATCCACAGGACACTTCATGAATGGCAGCCTGGGTGGAGCTCACTGAAGTCTTGTCTTTTCACTCTTTGGCTCCTTTGCAGTGCCTCCAGTGCGCATTAATTGAGGCAGGGAGGTGAAAGGGGGAAGTGACAATTACACATGTAGCCTCTTGCTTAGTGTGTGGGCAGCTTCCCTTTCATAGCCAGCACTGAGATGACAAGCAGGCAGGTGGGGCAATCAATTCTATCTGTACTGGGTTTTTAACAATCAAGTGGAGATGAGAAGCTGCTAATGTATGCTTTTCCCCTTCAGCCATCTTTGCCTCTCCAGCATTTAAAACTGTCTTCTTAGAGAACTTTTTTTGCTTGCAGATAGATAACAGATTTTATTCTTTTTGAACTTTTTATTTTTAATATTCCCTGGAATGTACAGGTTACATCCGGATCACCCAGGTGAAGTTGGTAAAGGGGATTTTATTACGAGTTTATATTAGATTTCACAGGGGTAATTGGGCAAATGCGTTGTGAATTTGGTCTTTATGATAGCTTCTTATCAATATATAATAAAGTTGAATAAATATTCTAGAACACCTGTTCACAGTTTACATGTTTACATGAGTTTCCTTCATCTTACCCCTTACTATAGTAGTTCTGCTCAGTTGGAAACAATTTGCTGCCTTTGTATATTGAGATGGTGTTTCTATGATGGTTTTACTGTCTTTTTTTTTTTTTTGACTGAGGGGGGAGCAGAACAGGGGGGAGGTGGTGTTTGTTTTTAGTGTAATATGTTGATTTTAGTATCTGTTTCATTGTTATTTATTTACACGTCAAAATTCAAGAAGTTTCTTGAAAAGATTAAGGGTTCAATCCTGCAAACTCTTACTTACTTATCTGGTAAATTTTGTTTAGTTCAGTAGGGCTAACCTTTCTGAAAAAGGAGCCACTCATCTGGAGTCTGTGCTTTCACTGAGCTTATAGTACATTTGAGAATTATAGTGCTGAATCATTTTCTAATTTAGCAGAGAGGAAAACCTTCAAATGTCCCAGAAACAAACTGTCCAAGGATTCTGATGGTGATAAAGTATAGAAGTGGCCATGGTCTCTTGTGAGATGGCGTCATGTTGAAGGGCAAAGGGAGAATGGAAATTCTGCTAAAGCAGCAAGAGAGAACTCTTCAGGGAAATGATAGGACATTTTGATTAAACCAGATGAAGAACAAATTTCTCGTTATGGCATGTTGATGGAGGGAGTGGAGTTTTTTCAGCTCAGTGTTCATCCCTCCTCCCTTTTGGTTTCTTTGAGTATCCAAAATGAATAGTTGTTTTTTACTCTCAATGTTCTTTTCAGATTTGTCTGTAACTTAATTAAAGCATCACCTGTATACTGCGTGTAGACTAGCTTATGTTCACAAATGATGGAACTTTTAGTTAGCACAACAAACTTGCATACTGCTATTCTGCCTTATGAACTCTGTTATCAGTATTTCTAATGCTCTATTTGAAAACTATATTTCTAAAAAAAAAAGTTTGCATTGCAATCTGGGACAATTTGTTCTTTCATAATGCTGGAAAGTCCCAATCAAAAAACATATCAAGATGCTAGACAGTTTTTATATGAAATGAGAAGCTGGTTCTGCCCCAAGTATTTCAAAGACTTTTTTCCATGAAACACTGAATTTCCACAGAAGCACGTGAAAAATGTCCTAGTAGGTCAGATCAGTGTTACTTTTTAAATGATGTAGTGAGGACATGGTTTGTCCTCCTCTCCTTTGGTAAATAACATTGTCTGCTAAAATCGAAGAACGATCATGAAAAGCTGTTCAGTATTGTAAATGTTGTACTGCACCATTTTGGTGTGAGGAGATTTAGGGTGGAAGTCAGAACAGAAACAATGATAAGCAAAATATGTTTTTGTTTGGAGCTGCTCAAGTTTTAAACATCTGTTTGAGCTGACTTATCCTGAATTATTATTACATAATGATTGCTGTTTTTCTTTTTTTCCTGAAAGCTGGTGCATCCATCTCAGAGAGAATTAGTTTGTTAATAAGATGATATTTTATTTGACTTCAGTAGTACTTCATAAAATAATTCAAATTGCTTTAGAATTGTTTATTAAACTTTGAAGGCCCCAGCTATGAAACCTAGTTCTCACTGCTATATCATAATAATTGAAATTCATCAAATACTTGGAGTTTAGTAGTTCATATAGTAAAAATCAAAAAATCGAAAAATGTAACAGAAGACAAAGTGATAAGCAATAAGTTCTACATGTAGCTCTTTCACCATACTGTGATAGAAAATGAGATGTATTTAAAAGAGTAAGTGAACACTTAAACAATATCACATTTGTATTTCAAATCCATCAAAATTGATATAGAAACTGATACTTGAGTAAGGATGTTACATAAGGATGTTACATTAGACACATGGTCTAATGTTAGATACTCATCAGTCTTCACTTAAGAAGAGCTAACTTTTTCCCTTTTCTTTCCCTTCTCCCTTTTTGTAAGAGAGGTTAGCCTTATAATTAAGGCAGTAGTTAAGGACTCATGGATCTTGAGTTTTATTTCCAGTTCAACCAGAGATTGTAAGTGCAATGTTAAGTGAATGTATAATTTTATTTTAAAAAGCTTTTAAAATACTATTTTACAGTTATGTAAATTGTCAGTTTTGCATATTTAAATTGCCTGCTTTTTTTTTTTGTTATTACTGTAAATATACTTAAGGATCCAATCTCAGTGCAATTCCTCTAGATCTTCTTAGGTACCAGATCTCTGTTTCTGGTACAAAACATACGGCAATCATAAACATACTGGTGAAAGTTGGAAAAAGCTGTGATTTTGAAAAATAAGAAGTTTCCCTGTGTCATCCTGATAATTCAGGTACAGAAGGAGTAAAGATTTTAAATATCATATTTTCAAGAAAACAACCTGTTACAAACAGCCTTATGTGAACAGGAAAACTATGTTACGAATCTCATTTATTTACTTATTTTTGTGCACGTTTGTATTCCAAAAATCTAGAAAGCATAATAGAAATATTCTTCAGTTCAGAGTCATTTTGTTTTCATCTTGGTTACACATTCTATGTGATTTGAAGCATGAAGTTTGTACTGTAGATTATCAATTTGCTAAAATATTTGACATCTTTTCCTGAGAGGGCGAGCTGTATGTACACAGAATCATAGAATGGTTCAGATCGGAAGGGACCTTAGAGATCATCTTGTTCCAACCCCCCTGGTATGGGCAAGGATATCTCCCACCAGACCAGGTTGCTCAAAGACCCATCCAGACTGGCCTTGAATACTTCCAGGGACGGAGCATCCACACCTTCTCTGGGCAGCCTGTTCCAGTGTCTCACCACTCTCACAGTGAAGAATTTCCTCCTTCTGTATGTAAAAGTACATACAAACAGATATACGTGTCTCAATGTTGAGACTAACTTATAAAGAGAAATAATTCATTGCTAGAAGGATATGTGGAGATCAGCAAACACAATTGCACTTCGGCCTGAAAGAAATCTGTGTAAGACTTGCACTCTCTATCTTCTGCTATGTCTTTCAACTGTGTTTTTCATGCTCTGTTAAAGTCTTGCATTAGTTGGCTCAACTCAGATATTTTACTACTTGAATTACACTCACCCTTTTGAAAAGTAAAATAGAAAAAGTAGTAAGCAAAATTCTATGCAGAAAAGAGGCGCACTTAAAGGCAGCAGTCTCTGCAGCATCCCAAGATGTACCAGATAAGAAGTCATAGTTACATATTTTTTGGTTTTCTTCTTTCTTGTTCTACTCATTGAAATTGTTTATCTCTGCTTAGAACGAAGGTGGATTAGCCACAGGAAAATACAAACTGGAAAGAAAAAAACATCCAATTGGTTCAGAATTACTTTGATGGTAACAGCTCTTATATGGAGCACAGCTGAGGCTATCAGTGCAGAGCTATTTTTCTGTTGTTTTCCATTGTACCCAGCTACAGACAGCCAATTGTAGAGTTTATTATATTTGAGTAGTTAATGTTGTTAAAGCCTTTGAAAGTTTGAAAAAAGTGCTGTATTAATGTTATGCTATGTCATGATCAGGGAGGAGAATGCAAATTTCCTTGGTTCTTTCCCTACTGCTCCCTCTTTCCTTTGGGAAAGGGTGCTGAGGTAGGTGTGTGGATTGCAGCCCTGTATAGAGGCCACTAACAGGTGAGCTCTCAGATAACCTGTCTCTCCTTTTGTATGACTTGAGAGCATTGGCTGTGTCATACATCCAAATGGGTGATTTCCTCCCGTACTGCCCATGACTCTGCGAAGAGCTTTGAGATACCTTGATTATCATTTCTTGGCTTGCAGGAGGTACTTTCCTCCTACCTCCTGTAGTGCATATTTGAGAAGGAAGGGAAAAAAATTTGGCCTCTGTGATGTGGATGCTGCTGTTGCTTTGCCTGGGTGCTCTCTCTCTGGGAGGTGGATTTTGGCTAGATAATTTCACAGCAGCATTCATCAGCAGTGTCAGCCACATGCATGTTTTCTAATGGAGCTTTGACTAATAGTCTCAAATTTGAGCTTCTGGTGAGGGTCAGACCACTGAGTGACTGTGCCCTTTAACATCCATTTCTGTGGTTGTTTTTTTTATTTTCTTTCCTTGTACTTTGCTTCTGAGACTCCATTCAGCTTTTGTATAATTAAGATGGTTGTGATTGAGAGCTGTAGGGATGAGACTTCAGCAAGACAGAACGGGAAAACCAAGTAGAAATAAGAAAAGCAAGTTCCGCAGTACTCCCTGCCACAAAATTGCTGCATAATACTGTGTTTATGTTCATATAATGTAGCCAACACTGAGCTCCAAGAGAACTCTTACTACCTTATAAGATGCTATAGTGTTTTTTAAAAGTGAAATGAGAAATTGCTGCTTTGCGGATGCGGAGATGGAGAAGGTGATGGGAAGCGTTGATCTGGATGGTCAACAGTGTAGCTAGAGAGGCACAGAGGGTGGAAATCTTGAGAACTTCGCTTCCTTCAAATAGGAAACTAAGAGCTGAAAAATATTGTGCCACAAGATCAATTACAATATATTATTCGGTATTTCCCTTTTTTTTTTAAGAAAAATTATTAGTAAGAAAGTATTTATTTGTTCAGAAACTTCGAATCTGGGAGGTTGATACTGTGAGTGCCGTTTCCATATTTCTTATGAAACAAAACAGAGGTGAAAATAGACCTTTTTTTTTTTTAAATTCTGTTCTTTTTTTCCCGCTCTGATTTCACTCTGTTAACTATCCAATGAAAATAAGTATATAGTTGATATTTATTATAATAGAACATGTAGATTGCAAGTACAGCAGAGGATCCATCTCCTTGGTTTAGGTCCTTCTGTATGGAGCATTTCTTACTTTACATTCCTAACTGGCAAAGGATGGAAACAAACCATACAGAGGCATTAATTGACAAGTCTAAGGTTTTGCAGCAGGTCAGCAAATCTAAAAAAA
>WBMW01002990.1:177082-264773 GCA_013396635.1 Penelope pileata | reverse complement strand
AAAAAAAAAAAAGAAAAATTATGAATCATGGTACAGATGGTATAAAAATGTCCCTGTAAACTCTACCAGGAAGTCACTTAATGCACTAAATTTTTTGGTTGATGTAATCGTGTTTTCTTTTTTTGAATCACTATTTCAAGTGAGGCGCAGTTTCATGGACAATTCCTTCTGTAGTTAATAACGAACTAAGGAGCTCTTGATAAACCCCGTTCCATTCTGCTGTATAGCTTTGGAAATAATAATAATAATAAAACCACTGAATTCTAGGAGAAAAAAAAAATCAAGGCACTTCAAGCCTTGAATCTGTATAGTTGGACTTAGGAAACATTATTGGTAACTTTTCCATAACTCTTGAATTTCAGATAAAAGTAATCTGAAGCTCCTTGGAAAAGTGTCCCTTGTAGCTGAAAATTTGATATCATCCATTGAATTATTTTGAGAATTGTGCAATTATTGTAGGATATTACTTGTCTGGAGTTCTTGTAATGATGAGTTTAGCGGTGTTTATACCGATTTCCAACTCAATTACATATGTCTATCCCCTGTAAATTAGTCAAAATCTATCACATGGATGAATAATGATATATGGACAGCGACAGACAGAAAAGGGACTCAATATAGTTATAACTAAGGCAAGATACAGTGATAATATGTTCTATGCTTTCATCAGTTAGCAGTGAAAACTTTTGATATCATTCTTGAGCCAACCTGACCAGAACAGTCTGAAAAGCCTCTGGTGGTTATTTCTTGAATCAAATAAACTAGGTTTTAGATTGAAATTAGCATTTCTAACAAATTGACGCCATGTTTTTGATGCCAAAACACTTGCAGTTGAAACTGAGTTTTAGACGAAACTCATATACCCAGAAACACAACTTCACATTGCATCAGAAATACAGGATCTTGTACCAAGTATTTCATTAAAAAAATGGATATCTCTATTGTGATGATCTTACACTCAAATTCTTACCTGCTGCAGCTGGTCACAGTAATACCATCAAGGGAAGCCTTGATGATATTGGCCATGTGTACGGGGCTCTGGTCCACGCCAGAGGTGAGGGAGTGAGATGTTCTTCTCACTTGTCCTAGTGAAGGGGAAGGATTTAGAAGCGCACGCATGTTTTGGGTGGACACGTGGTTGTGCAACTGGGACAGGCTGACCACAGAGTGTGGGGGAGTGTCAGCTCTTGATGATGTTGAAAGCTTGCCCAGAGGAACCCTGAGCAGCCTGATTTAAGTTTCCGTTGTTTTGAGTAAGGAAATCGGCCAGCTGACTTCCAGAGGTCCTTTCCAATCTAAACTAGTCTATGAGCCTATGGATTTATTAATAGGCTTTCTCTTGTGGAGGGCTGGAGGAGGCTTACAGTAGTTATTAAACCTCAGCACAAGAATTCCTGTTTTCTGCGTTTGCCGCTGAGTAACTTGGTGCTCTTTTTGCTATAGGTTGTCTTAGATTATCAGTCTGCAAATAAAACTTACCCAAAGGGAACTCTGATATTTAATCAATGTTTGTCAAATGCTTTGGAAATAAGTAAAAATATTAATTCCACATTTTCTCTAAAGGCTATTTTCATTTATTACATAGTTCTATGCAGAGTTTTTCCATTTTTACTAATACATGAATATAGTAATTACTGATCTTTTTACTGGACAGAAAATCTCCAAGTGGTTTGTGAAAGAATTATTGACAAAAATCGCCTTATTTTGCACTGCAAAATTATGGTGATGAGCATACACGACTCAGGGGCTGTTGCATCATATATTCTGATATTAAGCTAACAAGAATTTTTCTGGCATGGCAATTTTAATTCTGACACAGGAAGGGGAAAAAAAATACAAGTGAGTTCCAAGCTGGACACATTCTGGAGTCAGGTCATTTATTTTGGCTAAGTTCTACCATGACAACATTTTTATAATGCTCTACAAATTTAAGCATTGGTGTTTTTTCATTTAAATATCAGTTTGTTTAGCAAACTGCAGGACTGAGTGTGCATTTGGAATTTAGTATGACACTTGCCCTTAATGTGAACTGAAAATTGTTATCTAAAAAGTAATGGCATCTCATCTGCAATTTATTTTTCACTGACAGCACTTGTCCAGATGGCACATAAGTGTAGGTGTAATTGCTATGGCACACTCCATTATTGTAAAAGCAGCAAATAGTTAGATCAGTTTTATGCACATCAGCCACATTTCACATGGGGAAAAAAAAAAAAAACTTGTATATAGCAGATGATATCTTGAGAGGGCTATAAAGACCACCTGGTACAAATGAGTTTGGATGCAGCAGGCATCTTCTCACTACTGTAGTAGTGAGAATATTGACAGATTAGAAAGGATTCTGAAAGCAGACCTGGAGGGACTGATTTATGAAAGCAAATTAAAAGAACTAGGTACTAGTTGTAATGTCTGCCTAAATGAGGGCAGCGGGCCCAACTGAATTAAATGGCACTCGTCACATAAAGTGTTCACAAATGTCATAAAGGGAACAATAGTACATGCATAAAGGGAAAGAGAAAATAAAAATACTTGTGGAGCAGTGCAAACATGAAGATATGGAATAATTAATAGTTAAATGTGAGGACGCATGATTAGTAATTATGATGGAAAACTAAATTAAAACAAATTCACTGGGCTTCTGATGTTCTTTAGCAATAATGTTCATTATAGACTCAATATAAATAATAGATTCCTTTATAATCTCAATCCTTTGCAACTATAATTGAAGCAGGGGTAGTGAAATTCAGCACTTCCAACTTTTGTATAAGAAGTGTGTATCTTTACTTCTGGACCAATTGATCTTAGTGCCTTTGTATTCTCCGGAAAAAAATAGCCCTATTTAGGCTGCAATTCATTTATCTTTTTTGGATGTTTAAGATGAACAACTGCACCTGAAATGCTTTTAACTCTCTGTTGATGAGATCTCTAACTATAGAAGAAGAACCCATGGTGACTAACTCAGATGTAGGCATCCATGCTTATTCAAAATTTCAAAATTATTCATAGTCTTGTGATGGTAAAAATTAGAAACTTACTTCAGAACTCATGATTAATGCTGACACTCTGCCTTTACAAGATCGTTTCCACTACAGTGTTGTGGCAGATACAGAACAGAGTGTTTGTGGCTTTGCTGTATTATATTTTATCTTAGTGACGCACTTAAATGACTTCAAGTCTGGCCAGGCTATCTACAAAGGCTGCTTCAAAAATGATGCTTATTTTGTTATTTTTTCCCCACTACATTGCAGTGCTGACTAAGCTGAAGGCTTGAATTTCCAGTCAGGCCAGAGGAAAAAAAAAAAAGAAAAAACAACCTTTCTCTTGGAATACAATAATGCCAGGCCCCATACCAGTTGGAAGACTGTGGAGCACATGGAAAATCTTGACTGGACTGTCCTACCACACCCACTGTATAGTCCAGATTTGATGTCTTCTGACTTCCATCTGTTCTGGCCAATTAAAGATGGACAGAGTGAGCAACATTTTCCGAGCAACTATGCCATCATAGCAGCTCTGAAATGGTGGGTCACCTCTGCTTGTGCAGATTTTTGCGAGTGTGGCATGCAGGCCACTGCTGGTGAAAATGCACAGCTAACAGTGGTGAATATGTTGAAAAAGAACGTTTTGTAGCTGAGAATGGGCTACAAATAGTATTATTGTGCTCTTTCTATTGTAGTTTCCATGGAAGTAAATGGAAATAATTACTTTCAGATCACCTAAGTATATCTATTTACTGATGTAGATTGATTAGGAGACTGGAGGTCTGCAAATCCAGAATGAATAGCATTTACCTATTCTATATTTTAAAGAAATGAGATTTTAACCAGGAGATTGTCATCTTTATGCTTATTTGCAGTCCAGGCAGATGGTACGCTAATCATCTTTACACTTACAGTTTTTTTAATATAAGTTTTGCTGATTTTGGAAAAAAAAATAAAAGGATTTGAAACATAGTTCATTAGTTCTATAGTCACACAAGCATTTCCTCCTGTCACCCTATTATTCTATCTAGGAGGCAGAGCAGTTGAAGGAGCTGCTCTGTCTTGATCAGACAAGCTTGGTTTGGGTTTTACAAATAGGATTTCACTCTTGCTCTATGCAGATGTGCATGTGATATATGTAATTCCATTGTTTACATTCAAATTTAGATGATCTTTCTTGACCTCTATGAAAAGACAACCAGTAGACTGTGTTCAATCAAGCAATGTCTTAAAATTTGCCTGAACAAAACTGATTCACATTCAGTGAAAGATATCTCAGAGTTTGCAAAACACTCCACGTCCAAAACAACATTAGGTGTTTTAGTCTCATTACTTCCACACAGTAGGCTATTACCTTTCCAATGAAAAATACTTCAAAATCTGAAACATTTTTCTTGGATTTGTACAGATTAATCTCCTGGTTGTGTGAGATGCAAAGCCAGATGTACCAGTCTGCCATTAGAGGTCTAATGAGTAAGGGAAACCCAGATAAACCTTGTAGACTAGCTGTGCCTTGTGCTGTTGAGGAGTGCCAGAAAACAGCAAAAAAAACCACATGCAACACAAAAAAACCCTGTATCCATTTCAGTCTTGGGATAAATGCATATTGTTGATGGAATTGCATAAAAGAAATATAAATCTATACTGTTAACAAATCGTGGTAGATAATTAAAGGAGGGAATGAGCGTAGGACACAGGAGAAGGTGACTGGATTCCTCAGACTCAGCCTGTCACCATAGTGCTGATGCTGGAAATAACATTCAATTTGTTAGTAAAGTACACTGAGTCTACCACCAGTGATAAGGCCAATGAACTTTGCTACTGTCATTCTATATAAACTGAAAAAACTAATTTAAAAAGTACAGGTTCCCCGTTGATTCTCTCAGCAGGCTACACATTTTGAGTAATACATCATTGGATAAAGACCACTTATTTTCTAGGTGCTGAAATGCAATTTGTTTGCAATGCCATGAAGTCAAGTATACAGTAAAACTACAAAAAACTTGTGGGTGAAGCTAGGTGATACTGTAACGTGTGTGACTGAAGCAGCCATGCACATGCTTAAGTTCAAATTTTTTTAAAGTAAACAAAAAAATTAGTATGCTACTCTCAGGGTTTTCTTTCTCCCCCACCTTAAGGAGTTTTGTATCTAAAGGCAACTATGTCATCTGGTTTGGAAAAGTTAGAAAAACTTGTAGAATGACAGGAGTTGAGAAATATGAGTTTTGTGCTCTTTGGAAATGATACCAAGTTTCCAGCATCAGCAGAGAACAAATCCATCTATGCTCTTTACTGTCAGTGTGCCATTATTGCTGGCACAAAACAATAAAGCAATTAGTGTGGAGTAAACATCCAAATTTTTGACATATTTCAGTTTTTTTTTTTTATTTCCGCTCTAATAAGTAATAAGGCTTATTCCCCTCAAATGTGCATTCAAACTAAATTAAAATTTCCAAGGTAACTGATACTCATTCATAGAAATATAGTATGAAAAATACATTAAAATCTTATAAGAAACAGGTTTATCAGGTGAAGCAGTGAAACTTAAAGTTCTGAGTGATTAAAACAGATCCTTTTCTAATTCTGAATCAATGAATAATCACTAATATTTCAGCAGGACCTAGGGAAGGACCAAAATGACCTATGATTTTCTATTTCACCATCACATTACCTTTTCACAAATGACTCTGCAAACTGTTTGCAGTGAAATGAAATCAGAGATTATTCTTTTTGTACACTGCCAGCAGTTAGAAGTGGCTTGATGTAAATCTGATCACTTATGTCAGAAATTGGCTACTTGTGACACTTTAAATGAAAAATTTGTTGAAAAATTTAAGGCCATGGTTCCAGATACTTGTTTGTAACTTCTGGATCTAGGCTAAATGCCAAACTCTGAGTTATTTGTAGTTGAAGTCTAGAAATTGTATTTCCTCGAGGTATTTGAAGAAGATTATCTAGCAGGATGTCTCTGATGCTATTAAGAAAGTCTTATTCAAATTATCTGAACGTGATTGCGTGATCACCTTTGTCAGAATTGCCATGTTTTCGAAAACCAGGCAAGAGGAATTTGAAAGGTGAGGAGGAGGTAGAGAGAGCTGCACTGGATCTGGGGATGGGGTGGCTACTGTAGTCTATGGGAGTAGCAAAAACTTTGGCAAAGAAGGCAATGGGGAAACCCCCTGCTCTTATCCTCACTTTCATCCTTTCCCTTTCAGGCTTCCCTCTGTCCTCCACTAAACCACCACATAGGTTACTGCAATTCCCTTACTGCAAAATGGTATATTGTGCATCCATTGCTAGCAAACTTTTAAAGTAGCTTTCCTCTCTGAGTTTCTTCAGCATTGCTTTATGATGAGGTAGCTGTAATGGTAGGGAAAAAAATTCACGCACTACCTTGCTGATCAGAAAACTGTTACCAATTTCCCGGACATTGTGTCACTGCTGTTCTATTATCTCTCACCTTTCTTCTCGTGTATCTTTGGTGGAAGGATGTCACTCTGTGTATGTGGCAAACTGTCTTTAAATTCGTGACACAACGGTGTCAGGAAGTTTATGGGATGCCCAAATGAGATTCCCCAACACTGTGAGTAATGTCACTCAACAAAGATATCTTTTTCTGAAACTTGCCCTTTGTTTATATTGCAACATCCTAGAGTCTAACTCTATGCAATGGAAAGAAAAATGTTTTTATTTTTATTTATCTTTGTCAAGTTACTAAAATGAATGTGTAATCATGGATTATTATGATACAAGGGATTTTCAAACTTCATATTATTTTGTCAGGATGACTTGGATCTGTAGGGGGAAAATACAAGGCAGGAGTACACTGTCATGACAAACAGTATATACAGAAAGCACAGAGGATAGGAGAAAGGGTGTCCTTTTGCCCAACAACAGGGAATCAACATTTTACTATGAGTATTCTTAAAGATATCCTGATAGAAGCTGTCTGGAGTTAACATGTATACGAACCTACTGTTATTGCAGAATACTAGGAATAGAAATTCCAGTTGATTCTATTATTCAGCAAGTTATTCAACTGAAGCTCTCTCTCAGTCCTGTCCTAGCTGGCAGATCTTTGAGATAAAACCTAGGCCTTTGATAATGAGCTCCTGTGTGGAAAAATACAGATCATGGCTGGAACTTGCAACTAACGTGTGATAAGGGGTAGTGTGGGAGCTTGGGAATGTGACAGGCTGTCCCAGCCTGTGCTAATACACGCAGCTGTAACTTGTTGGTGGGAAGCTACTTCACAGCTGCACCTTGTTAGTGTGAATGATAGATATATGGTCCCCTGCACTAAGGGGGGTGGCACAGACACTTCTGGTTAGCTGCCACTGGTAACGTGAGTACCTCGCCAACAAATTGATGAATATTAACTTGTCTCTGAGTACTTTTCCAGGGTTGGTGAACCTTATGCAGAAGCACTGGTGCTTCTGTCTAACAGCTCCTGGAAAAGGTCAGAAGGCTTTTGAATTCAAGAATCTAAATTTAAAATGAAAATTTGAATACTTTTTTTGTTTGGGAGATGGGAGTTGAAGAAGGAACAGACAGTTTTTAAGTAAAATGAGAACGCTTTTATGAACAACTTCTGCCCAAACTTTAGTCTGTGCACCCACACTCTTGCATCCTTCCTTGGCTACAGTTCAGTGAAAAAGTTTACTGTTTCTGAACTGCAACAAAATATCTCTTCTTCAGTCCATCACATCCAGCCATCAGACATCTTTTCTTTCCCATGTATCCTTCACTGCTTCTTTTCTCCATGGAGGAAGCTGTCTCCTTCTTCTCTTTCCTGTTCTTCCTACTGAATCATAGAGTCACAAAATGTCCCGAGTCAGAAGGGACTGACAAGTATCACAGAGCCCAACTCCTGTCTCCACAGAAGACCAAGGAAAATTCAAACTGTATGTCTGAGAGCATTGCCCAAATTGTTCTTGAACTGCAGCAGCTTGAGACTGTGACCACTGCCTTGGGGAACTTATTCCAGTGCCCAACCACCCTCTGGTAAAGAATTTTTTCCTAACCCCCACCCAAACCCTTCCCTGACACAGCTCCATGCCATTCTCTCGGGCCCTGTTGCTGTCACCAGAGAGCAGAGATCAGTGCTGCCCCTCCGCTCCCCTCGTGAGGAAGCTGTAGGCTGCCAAGAGGCCTCCCCTCAGCCTCCTCTGCTCTGGGCTGAGCAAACCCAGGGACCTCAGCTGCTCCTCACGTCTCCCCCTCTAGACTATCATCATCTTCATAGTCCTCCTTTGGATTCTGTCTAATAGTTTTGTCTTTCCTGAAACATACAAAGAGAGAACAGACAAATTAGTTATGTCCTGCACACTCAGTGAGAGAGAGTTTGGGACCACTCTGCAGCAGCTTCCCTGGGAGCACAGGTGTGCTCACTCTTCTCCTCCTGCTTTCCAAATAGCACCAGTAAAACACCAGGAGGAGTGAGGAAGAGCTACGTGTCTGTGTGTCTATGGACCTGTGAGACAGAGGCTGCCTGGGCAGTCTTGGCTGCAGAAGAAACACTGCAGCCACTCGAGTGTTGTTCAGTACAGTTTTAGGAATACACTTTGCTCTTTTGTAACAGTGGCAGTTGTTGAAAACACATACTTTTCTTCTTGATAAAGAGAAGCTATTAATAACTTATTTAATAAGAAAACTGTGTCCTAGTGATAGCTATAAAGAAACTTATTTCCCAAGTCAAAGAGGATGCTGATGGCCTCCTGGGGAACCTTTCACCTCCCCCCAGCCACAATGTGGGAAGCTGGGACACTTCTCATGAGAAGGCCAACTTGGGCCCAGCAGAGTCTGTCACCATTACTACAGACACCTGCATCCTCTGGCTTGCAAGCGGTATTCCTGTAATGAGCACTGCAGTTTCTCTAGTGACACATTCTCATCATGGTGTCTGCATATCGTGCACTGCCCTTAAATGAGATTGTATGCCTACAGTTGTTGGAGTGCCTCTTTAATTTCATAATCTCTGGCCTGCCAGGATGGACTCAGGAGAGTTGCTCTGATATGAAATGAGCTTTGTTTAACTAGCCATGTCTAATTGCAGATCACTCACTGCAGGGTTTCTTCAGGAACACACATAGTAAAACACTTGGAAAACACAGGTGCAAAGCTTTGGGGGTAGAAATACCTATGCTGCTACCGCATAGTGCTGAGATGTTGGATGAAATTCCTTTGCAGTCACTTTGTGGCTTTCCACAGAATCATTGCCCCCTGGAATAGTCTCTGACATAGGAAGGGAGAGAGGCTGTAGCTGGCTTCTCACAGAAAGTGGGAATCCAAGGCTGCTGATAGAGAAAGCAGGGGTTTTATTAATGATAATGCTGAGCTAGGGCAAGCAAAGCAAATGCAGCTGCTGTCCTGGCAGTCTAGGGCCTAATGTGCTTTAACGAATAAAGAAATATGTCCTGAAAGCTTTAGGAGAAACATTCCAGACTGAGCTGTAGATACAGGGTCACTGGAGGCAAAGAACTGAAAGGGTTCAGTCCCTTCAGCACATAACATGACAGTTAAATTGGTTAAACTAAGCTAGCATCTTCCTCTGGAGCAGTGAGGCTGGAAACAAACCAATTAGGCAAGGTGACGGTGGTAGACTGCTGATCACCCTGTTATGCTTTTGGACAAGTGAAATGAGTTAGGGATTTAAAAGGAAAAGTTTAAACTGAGACCTGGTATACCTGTACCTGTTTTTCTTCCCTTTTTCTTTTTCTTTTTCTTTTTCTTTTTCTTTTTCTTTTTTTCTTTTTTTTTCTTTAAGTAGAATGACTTGTTTAATTTTCCCTCAGCAATAGGTCTTTGAGAATACATTTATCTATTCATAAATCACAACTTTCCTGTTCTGTAACTGGATTTAATTCACAAATCTAATGAAACTGTCAAGTATCATACATACAGTGGCAGATATGTAGAGCAGAATATTCACAGGATTTGTAAAGCGAAGGGGAATAGGATCCATGAAGGCATTTCTGCTGTTTTCTCAGAAAATTGGAAAATCTTTGGAGTCCTTGATGTAGAATGACTGTCAGGGTGATGTGGGAAGAGGGGTCTGGGAGGACCACCATCTTGTGACTGTGTCTGAAATGATCTGACCTTTGGTTATTTTCTGACTGACTGGACCCAGGACTGCGCTACTTTATTCCAGGGTCTTCTACTGGGAGGGAAAAGGCTTTCATCATCTTCACCTGTGTTCAGCTTTGACAGAAATAAAATAATTGAGAGTTTCTGTTGTATGGGAATGCTGTACACAAATACATGTGATATAGTATTTGGAGGCTTTGGCATTCCTATATAGCGTTTACACACAAAGAAAATTTTACTGCTTTAACTTATGCTTTTTGAGTCAGTATTGAACTTCATAGTCTTTTACTTACTACTTAAATAACAGCAAACTATAATAGCCAATATAATAGCAAGTGTAGCAATAATATTTGAAGGAGAGGACTTTACATATAATATCTTTGAATACGAGTTCTTTTACTGTTATGCGTTGATACTAGTCCCAGAGAGCTACTGATGGAAATTTGTAAGGTCATGACTGACTTGATGGTGTAGTTATAAATTCCTGCTGAACATTAAGCACATTGCTAATTCTTCTCATCTCTGTTTGGTCATTAAGGAAACTGAAGAACATCACATGGCGTCAGAAGTGTAGAGTGAGAATGAATTTAGGAAGACTTCAGAAAAGGTCACAGAATATAAAGGGAAGGGGAACAAAAACAAAAGAGGAATTGAAACAGCTCAGTGCTTTTTTACACAGATTTTATAAGTACATTTCTTACGTTCAGTTTTCAGAATGGTCCCACAAGTTTATGGCATATCTCATGGAAGAGCAAATACATGTCCTTGACCTCGAGATCATACTAGAATTTGGGATTATTTAAGATATGTTAGACATGGAAATGCATTATTAATCAGTTATCTGTTGACAGGAGTGATACGTCTCTCATTTTATATCAATCTCTTCACTGAAAGTCTTTATGATACGAGCATCTAAACAATAGTTGCATGTATCTTATTGCTGATTCTTGACTTGGACAAGGCAGTTGGGTGACAACAGGCTTGAAGTGACCACTATCTTCTCCTTTATAGGCAACCCATTGCTATCTTCAAACTTGTGAGAAATTTGTTGCTCTTTGCATTATTAAATTGCACTCAGTTTAAACTCACCTCTTTTCAAGGTTATCCAGTAAGAAAGATTCTTACCTATTATTCCGTAGTTTAAAATGAGGCAAAGTTACAAATTGGGATGATAATTTGCAAACTGACATTTTCACTAGATCAGATATTAGTGGAATAGGATAAGGACATGGTTGATTAATGATCAGGAACAATATCCAATTGCTAGTTGTGTTATAGGTTTCCTTTAGAGGCAGGATCTGGTTAGTTAATATCATCACATTTTAAGAACAAAAATGTGTGATGAAAGTGATTACAATATACTATTTTTGCTCCAGAAATAGTGTATTAATATTCCACCATGTTGCCAGACTATAATGACTAGCATACAGGCTGCTTGCTTTAATGAAAGATATGAATATATTTTTTTTAATAGTGACCTTTTCCGTCAGGGCATGTGCTAAATGCCAGCCAACTATGCATCAGAAAACAATTATGCCTGGCAGTGCAACTGTTCATATGTTCATGAGGTCTTTGAGGTCTTTAATTTTCCCTGGCATTTAATCGGAACTGTGCACTGGAAAGAAATCAGCTTTTTAAAAACAAGTGTACAAATATTTTTTGAATATAATATGTTGAATATAATGAGCAAGCTTTTTTTCTACTATATGATGTCTGTAGAGATGGCTGTATTATCACTGATCAAATGCATTATTAAATGTTAAAGAAATTATTGATGGCATTTATTTTCAATTTCCAAATTGATCAGCACCATTTGGTAAATAGTTTGGAGGAAAAGTTTTTTCAAGGCATGTGTAGAAGTTGGAGCTAAACCTCTGCTGAAAGTAACAGGAATTTTGTATTTGTCTGTATTTTCCTCTGTTCACAGCCAGTGGACTAAATCATTGAACAACTTTTCTTGTTACTTGGAGTGATTATACTCAGAATGAGCATAATTATTTGTTTCTCCTGTGTTGCTGTTGATCTAAATTCATCCCTCTAAAAAGATTTACTCCAGCTATTGTGGATGGAGTAAGATGGAGTGAAAAAACTATTTGTGCCAAATTTAATTACTGTTTAATATATGCTGAGATAAATACATAGACACAGTGATGATGATGATATAATAAATATAGTCTAGGACAAGACACTGTAATGGTAAATGTTTTAGAGACAAATCTGGGTCCTTCTTCAGTAAGCTTACCTCTAGTACTTTCTCAGATTCTTTGTTGATGAGTCTTAAGCATGTGCTTAAGTTAATTCTAAAAATAACTGGTTTTGTACTAAGTGAATTCTTTTTGGCATAACTGACATGCTGTACTACCAATGTCTAAGCATTTTGCTTTGGAAAGTGAATGGATTGCCACATGCTGACTTCAATTGCATAGACCATGTATTTTATGTTACGTGTTGCAGCGGATGGGAGGGTCAGTCCTTTCTACTGAGCAGCCACCAATTACCAAATATTGCAATCTGTCTTTACTACTCATTCTTTCCAGTGAACAGGTTACTGCATCTCTGAGTGAAAGCTTCTTTCAGAGACTCGGGAGGACTTCTACGTTTTTTTCTTTCAGGAACAGCAAAAAATGCTATATATTTCATCATAAGGAGAAAAGACTACTATGCTTTCATGTTGTGGTGTTGTAGATTGGACTAATTTGTTGTAGTTTAATCCTAGAAATGTTTTGAGATGGATTTCTTACATTTCCCATTTATAACAGCAGTCAAAGCTATAACTCAGAAGGGTGTTCTAGTTCCTTGCGTGTGTGATATCGATTTTATTTTCTCTTTCCTTTTACTTTGGAATTTTGGCTTGCTATCAGTTTAGTAGGGTCAGAAATCCTATTGTAAAAATCCTTGTTTTTGGATGAACAGCTCAAGTAAAACAGGTTTGTTTTTTTTTTAATTTTGAAATAAATTTGTCTTATTTTTGTAAGGATCCTTATTTTGTGTGCACTAGGCTTTAAGCATTTAATTTTTCTAGCTGAAATGAAACAAGCTACTCATATGCTGGCCTCTAACTACATACACTAACTATTCTGTCTGAATAGGCATTTTCAGTACTTTGCCAATGAGAATATTGTTGTGTAATAGCACAAATTTACCAGCTGTTAAATGTAGTTTGGTGTGTTTGTTATTTTCTTTGGGTCCTACTATTTTTAAAGAAACCCTGTCATTTATGGTTCCCAGCCAATTGCAACTGGATTGGGAAACCCCTATTTATCGGTTATTTTATCTACTTCTAAAACTGAACAAAACAAAACATAAATACATCTCACCCATTCTATTCAATTTTTGGAATTTTTCCCCAATCTTTTCCATTTAGAGCAAATATGTTGCTTTTCCTTTTTGGTTTGAGAAAAATGCTTTGTGAAAATTGAATGTCCAGACACAAAGATCCATTGATAAAACATCTTAATGATGCACTTTCAGTCAGCTCTTGATAATAGCAGTTTCTTTCACTTTTTTTTTCCTTTGAAGTGGAGCATTTCTATAGATGAAAATGTATCTTGCAACATGTAAATTGATCTGCATTACGTTGAAGTACACCAACGTGTACAGGGTTGATGTAATGTAGAACATATTCAGTGGGTATGTTAAGTAAAATCTTTTTGATTGTGAGGCAAGAAGGAACAATAGAGGATGAGCTCTTCTCATGTATTAGTCTGGATGAAGGCTACAAAGGTTCCCTTCAGATTTTAGCCACTGAAACTATGCCAGAAATGTCTTCTCAAGATTTTGAAATAAAGATTTCTCCTTTTTTTCCTGCCACACTTAGATAAAAATGAAACCAAAGCAATGCTTCAATATGAAACCTAGAATTTTTTGAAAATTCTTTGTAGGAAATTTATAGTAGATAATTAAATTGTAGAATCTACCACCTTTTCTCCTTGCCAAATCTCTGTAAATGTATATTGTAGATGGGTGAACTGCATTTCAAATGTTCTTAAGACTAACCACTAAGAAACTGAGTGTAACAGTTTTCTAAGTACTTCTGTTTACACAGAAATATTCAGTCATTGAGTTGAGGCTGTATGCGGTGGTTTACTGTACCAACGATTCTCAGAGTATTAAGCATGTAAGTTTCCAGACCCTCTTTAGAAAAGCATTAGTAGGTTTTATAAAAACATTACTACATTCTGCTCTGGCCTCTAGAGATAATGAGTTTCTGCATTTTTCTTTGTTTCATTTGGTACAAATAGTAGAAACTTGGAATCATGCAGTTAAATTACTTCACAAAATAACAGTTTTATAAATCTGTATTTGAGCTGAACTTATGCTCGAGAAGTTGCTAGCTGTACAAGAATTTAGAACTTGAAGAACAATTTTGCATTTAGATTTGTTGTGCAAGAAAGAGTTAATTTTACAAAAACATATTCTCTATATATGTGTCCACGTGTGTGTATAGAGATATATTTAAGATCTTGATTATCATTCTGAACGATGTGCGTTCTTAAATAGCAAACTTTTCCATATGTGAAATAAAATGAGGACGTTTTCAGTTCTCACCTGTGTGCCATGTAACTCATGCTATTATGATTAACAGTTTTCTATTGTAAACAGATTGTAGCAAATGACCATTTTTATGTTTCTGTGGAGATGAACTTCATAAGTGGCCACCCATTGGTTATAATTATGTTTTGTTCCAGTGGGCAGAAATGATGATGTTCATCATCTGGGCAGAAATGATGAGAAGCATCAGGATTGATTAAAATCATACTTTTTCTCTACCTGAATTATTAAGACCTTTGTATATAAGTAGCTAGCTAAAGTTATGAATATATTTATTTTGTGTGTGTTCTGGTACATATGCTATATTTATAGTATACATGACAGAATAACAATTGCTCCATCTGGGATATTTTTTTTTCTTCTGCATCTTTGAAGTTTATATCACCATGGAATCTGAAGTGTATTAGGATATCTGTTTAATGAGTAGGCAACATAATTTGGCCTCAGCCATTTCATGTGTTGCAGCCAAGGAGGTTAAGATGTCCCTTTCCCCGCTGTCCTTGGATTTCTGCTGCCTTTACTTTCTGTCACTGAATGAAATGTGAAAAGTTGCTTTTCCTGAGATTAATGTAGCCTGTCGCTTCGATTTAATTGATTTTGATTCCAGGCCACCGGGTTAGGTTGCCCAGTTAACTGTGAGAGAATGCCAGCTAACCACAAGAAGGGTCTCGGTTCAGCAGAAAATTATGTTTGGGTGTACTAGACAGTGAACCACATGGAAATATCTTTTCAGTTGCCTTTGTGCAAGCCTGAGCTTTGAATAACTTTTAAAGGTGTTGCCCTTTTGCGTTTCCCAAATCATGCGAGGCCATCGACAAGTGACTTCTTGGACGTCTGTGCTTCTCCATGGCCTGACATTTGCTTTCCCCTGATGCACGAGAGCTGACATTTCTGCAAGCTTTTTCTATGTTTGGTAATAAGAGTATAATATGAGACTGGCAAAGCATGTTTCACAAAAGGTTCATCGTAGATGTGTGACAAGGCTGTGAGAACAGCAGATTAGTAGTATTGTGGGACAAATGTTTCTAGGACTGACACTGCTGTAGAAAACTTCTATAAAGTTATGGGGAAAATACCTGTGCAATTTCTTGTCTCCTGGGGAGAAATTCCTAGGTCTAGTGTGGTTCTTGTACACTGATAGGGTACAGTGTCAGGTATCTACAGAAAAACAGACTGTTCTGACTTCTTTCATGTGTCTTTCACCAAAATCCAACATATTCAATAGAATTACTTTATCAATATGAATAAGCCTTAGGTCAAGCCTTAATTTATATCTGTGGCCCTGTGCTTTTAGCCAATCAATTCTGTTTTTTTTTTTTTCCTGTACACCTGTTGAATTCATAGGCTTACATTAGCGAGTGCCTTAAAAGAGCGCTAGCAGTATAGAATACACTGCACGTCTTTTCAAGTTTTCCATAAGGGTAAGGTTGGAATTTTATATGTCTAGAGTAAAAGACTTAAAAACACAATAAGAATTGGCTTTACAGTTGTAGAATAGTTTAATATTCCCAAAATCGTATCTCAGTATCTGTGTATGGGTTATTTTGTTCATTGAAAATGAGACATTCAAAACTTGTATCAGTACAGTTAAAATACTCTTTCTGTCTTTACTACAGTTTTAGGTCTATCAAGTGTTGATATCTAATGCCAGAGACTGGTATCCTTTAATCTTTCCAAAGCTTTGGCCTGTTGAAGACCAATGTAATTTAAGTTACCAGACTAGATAGATGGTTCATTAGCTTATTTCTTCTCCTCTTTTTTTTTAATTTTAAATTTTCTAATTAATTTAAATGTTATGAAGGATGGGGGGCATAGAAAAACCTGGAAGAAGATTGTATCAAGCACTTTTCTGTTCAATGTCAACCAGCAGATAATGCCATATCCACTAATCCTTCTCTTTTACAGTGCTTTAAAGTTGTATTTGCCTTCAATTTATAAGGCAGTGGCCCTGGCCTAACCCTGCCAACTCAGTTCAGAGTAACTCTTACAAAAGACAGGCCTCTGCTGTGACAAATTGATTAGCCATGAGGAAGAATTTCATGGGAAAAAGGATCTGCTCAACAAGTACTCAAGCCTTTTCCAGGGAGTTTACTATGGCGGCCGCATGGGGAGAATTAATCAAGTGCCCTCCTGAAGACGGACATGTGGCATGGCATCAGGAGGGCTGAGGGAAATAGCAAGGGACTCACAGCTCCTTGCCTAATAAACTCAATAACTGAAACAACCATGTCCAATTTAAAACTTCTTAAGTGGAGGTCAATTGCCAATAATTGTCCTAATTAAAAACAAGTATTAAAATGATGCTACAAGTTCCAAGCAGATTCTATTGAAGTAAAATAATTAGAAACTAGGACCATCAATTCCAATCTTTAGTATGGCTAAGGGACAAGCTAGACTAAGAACAACAAAATCAACTAAATTTGTGAATGGTAAGTAATCACGTAAATCCTATTATAGCAGGAAATATTTGTTTTAAAAGCAGATGCCGTCACTTGCAGCAAGCTGTAATTGCAATTTTATTTCTGAAGCTATAAATTACATAGAAAGCTAATTTGGAAATGTGTATATCAATATACATTGAAGTTTGCTTCATCAGAGTAGCTAAAGCAACCTGTGTTGGCATGTAGTGTTTGCTGTTTCAGGCTATTATACTCCTTCTTTCAAAAATATTTAAGGTAATATGGTGTAAGCACCTGTATTCTTTTACAAACTTTAAGTCATCTAGTAATTAACCTTTTGGAGTGTACTCCAAAGTCAGTGATTTTACTACGTGGAATATGGCTGCCTGGGAATCAACTGCTTCAGTAAAATGGGTAAAACTTTCTGTGTAAAATGAAAATTTAGAATCCTAATTCTTAGAGCAATGACTGACTAAACTATCCAGATCATACAGAAAAACTACTTTTAAGAATTTTAAGTCACTGGCAACATTCATAGGACAGCATGAATTTCTCTGCTAGAAGATAGAGAGCAGATTAAGATGATTTTCTGTATTTCTAATCAAAATTTCAGGAAAGCCAACTAGTCTAACTGAGAAAAAAGTACGTGTAGCAGACAGCAAAAGTGTGCTTCTGATATTGCCTATGGTGTCTGAACTCCTATGCAATAAGGAAAAATATAGAGTTTGGGTCTGTTTCTGTTTATGGCTTTGTTAGAAAATCTAGGGGAAAGAAAGGCATTCTCAACTTCCCTTGAAGACTCTATTAAAAATCTGGAGTTCTTCATAGTAAAATAATCAAAATTACACCCTAAATAACCTGTGCCTTGTGATCACAAATCTAAAGAATGTTGTGGCATGTATTTTTCAATAAGCATCTTCTGAGCTAGCAGCAAATTAGAAGTATTTCAGTCTCTGAAGAGGATAAGCATTCAATACGCATGAAATTTGTACAAGCAATGTTATTTAATATTTATATGGATATATAAAGATCTTATGGAAATAAATGAGTTATTTTTGTAAATATTGGAGTAAGGGAAATCATAGTTTTTACTGGTTTGTAGTTGGTAGACTCTGGTGTTTCAGTGCTGCCTAAGGAATTTCTGCAGCTGAAACTTTCTTTCATGTACATTTTTTAATAGTACTGGAAATGTCTATCAAGTAACTCTGCCTTGGAAAATAAGAGTAAAACAATAACACTTCATTGTCTGGGAAATGTCTACTTGTTATCTTTAAATTAGCATTAAAAATCACACAGCAAGAAAGTGTGCAACATAGAAAAACAATCACAGGCCTGCTAAGTGCTCTCTCATTCCTACAACGATACTGGGTAATTTTAAAAATCATGCTACTCTGCCATTCAGGATATTCTTCCATATCTTAAACTACATCTTTTTCTCTTTCAACTGTCATGCCAATTGAACCACTAAGTTCTGAAGTTCAAAGCTCCTTGAAAATTGATCAAAATTGATGCCATTGTTGGTTTTTTTTTCATCTTACAAATAGGTTCTGATAGTTTAATGCCCATGTAAAATGAAAACTGGTAATCACAGAAAATTATGTTGACTACTTTTCAAACATCTGGATTCTTTCAAAGGTACTCTTAAAATAAGTGCAGCAGATTCACCCTCTGCCTTATTTTTTTCTTCTAATTTCTAGTGGCTGCATTGTGTTGAATTCTTTTTCTCATCCTGACTTAGATAAACACATCTTTCAAATTAACTATTTTTTTTTCCTTTTAACACATCTGAAACAAAAGATTTTCTGTATTAATTCCATCCCTTCTTGGAATATGTTATAGCAGTGTATTTGAGAAAGTATTATGCAGCGTTATAGAAATTGGTACTGAAATAAAACATCCATAGGCAAAAAGCATCATGTTCTACCACTGTAACTGTCACAGTATGCTTAAGCTGAAATATTCAGGCATTTAAAATATTTTATTGAATATAATCTGAATTTGTCAGGGCAATTTGAAGTGACAGCTATATTTAAAGGTTTAAATAACCCCAGTGTTATTGTTACTGATAACAATCAGGATAAAATTTGAAGTGTAATTTGTTAGGTACTCCCTTTGGCTTTCTTTTATATCTCTCTGTGCTTCTCCCCTTTGTAAATATATTAACTTTTATAGCCATGTTAACTTTTATGGCTTAAAAGTTGTATTTGTTTACTTTGCAGTAATTACAGAGTCTCCATAGTCACAGAGAAGATTTAAGCTTTGTGATAAATCTCCTGTCTGGAGTTGTGATTTTTAGGAACTGTTTTCTTCCTGCCAGTCTCAGGCTTTCACTCTGGGACACAGTGGGGCCAGGTAGATTGCAATTCCATTCCCAAGTAAATGATTATACAATATTTTCATCAAAGTTGGCAGAATGTAATTATTATTTCAAATATTTTTAATGTAACAAAGGTTTCATTTTAATTGAAGTTTTGTTAAAAATAAATGTTTGTATCACCTTTTCCTCTTACTGCATTTGTTTTATTCACTGTATTAACTGGTGGACAGCAGGTTGGCTATGAGCCAGCAATGTGCCCTCATGGCCAAGAAGGCCAATGGGATCCTGGGGTGCATTAAAAAGAGTATTGCCAGCAGGTCGAGGGAGGTGGACCTTCCCCTCTACTTCACCCTGGTTAGGCCTCACCTGGAGTACTGCAACCTNCCTACAGTTCTCTGATTCTGTGATGCAGACTATCGAAAAAAACAAAAAAAAGGCAAAAAAAAATCCAAAAACCAAAACCCTTACAAGAGAAGGACTACAGCTTTGGGATATCTCTTTACTGTCATAAAATACCACTATGGGTAGTAAAGCAATTGTAATGATTGAATCACTTATATCTGTCTTTTTGTGTCTAACACTGAATTTCACAGTGACTTCTCCATCATTGTCATCTTCTCCAATTAATTTTGCAGAACTTCCTGCACTTAAAACAATGCCTGAGTATTCATGTTCCCATAATAATGTAGTGCACGCTTAAAACAAGCATGCAATGTAACTTTATTACACCAGTCTAACTCTTTAACTACGTTACACCAGTCAAAATAAATACAGTATGTTATTATTAACATTTCTATTTCATAAATAGATACTACAGTGTCTTTTCTTTGGACAGACAGATGTATTAAAATGTGTTTCGTAGGTGTGACACCTGCTGAGGAAGGAAAGTTTTTTTATCTCAGGCTATGTTCCCAAACTATTGGCCTTTAGTAGATATACTGCCTAAATTATACAAAGCTATTCTGGTTTTAAATGCTTCTCCTTGATGCTGTGTGGGCCTGAGGAGATTATTCTGTGGAGGTCACAGTACTCATCCCTGCTCATGGCATTGGACAAACTTCTAGAGATGCATTATGTGATATAGCTGACAGGTGATATATGTCATTTCATTTTAATTCCCATAAGGTGAACTGTGCATGTGTTGCTTTCCAGACAGCCATGATTAGATGTGGTGAGCTTTTGTCAGGGTCCAGTGTTGAAGAGGTGCTTTACAGAAAGCCTTCAGTCAGCAAGGATAACAATCATTTATCTAATGCCATTTTGAGATGCAATTGAACAGCATCCTTGGGTATTTGGCAGTGTAATGATCACACCTTTGTTTTACATCCCTAATTCAAGGGAGTTGATGTAGTATTGTTGTCCAAAGAGATATACATAATGTGTTTTATGTCCTTGCCTGACGAGTCTTCCCCCGGGCAAGGAAATAGTCCAAAGAATATTCAAGGTGCGTTGGAATGAGAAGTAACAGCCAAAAATGTAGCTTAAAAACATAATTTTGGAAACTTCAACACCTTTGGTTGTCTCAAAGCCATAATATGATATCCTGCCTGAAGAAGTACCATGTTAGCATTTTTTGCTACTTACTGACTTGAAAGAACAACAAAGCTAATCAAACACAGACTGGTATGACAATTTTCACAGGCTCTGTATTTTTAAAATATTTAGCACAGAATAAGGATTAATAGTCAAAAATGAATGTGTCAGGTAGAAAGCTTGACCTTATTTGGGAAGCTTTACTACTTTAGTAGTATTTTATTGTGGTTGCATATTATATTCTCCTGCATAGAGAATATTGTGTGGTATCCATGAAAGTTAACACTGCAGTAATAGCACCACATTTCCAGTCCCTGAGTTCTACTGGTATATAATCCTCAGACAGTAATGATGTTAAATCATTAATTTACATCCCTGCATGTCAGGGACTCCCACTGTCACTAATGTTTTCCAAAATACCAATAGCTTCTGGCTCTAAAGTCAGTGTCTACATCAGAAGTGGTCACCTCAGTGCTAAATGAACATTGGGCAGCACAGATACCAGTAGGAATAATCGTCATTTCCGTCATAATCATTCAGCAGGGCTCTACATGAATCTGTTCCATGATTCATCCTATTGTCATGAGGGATTGATATGAGTTGGAAGCTGACCTGACACACAGGAGGGAGGAGAGAGAAAGGAGAGGGGCTGGTAAAGAAAGAAGCTGCTGTTCTCTTGTTAAGTCCAATTTTGTGCTTTTAACTAATGGATCATCTGCCATGCTCTGCTACGCTGTAGCTTCAGCACAGGCTATAATATGTTAATTCTGAACATCCATAATATAAATGACTAACAAAAGTCCCAAAATTTTTACACAAATGTGTACAACAGTAGTACAGAGATACTACTATGCACACAAATGGATACACTTTCAAACACATGGTGTAATTGCTGAATACACACCACTGGGATGGGGGAGTATAGATACTGCAGGACAGTATTAAAACAGGAAATCAGGAAGATCAGTTTTATGTCTTGCAAAGTGAAGCAAAAGGATGCTGCCTACGGATTCACTGCAGATTTTCTGCTGGCTGAAAATAGAGAACACATGATTTCCTCCAAAGAATAACCACAGAGAGCTAGAGAAGTTTTCTGTATCTACATATAGAAGTGCATACATATTTTCTGTTCTGAGTGTTAGTGTCTCCACGGCCTTCTATTCAAAGTATTTATTACTCATCTAACAGAATCATCAGGTGTTGTGCGCTGTTGTGCTGGATGTGACATTACCCTGTCCTCTGCTGGCATGCTATTGTGCAAAAGTGACAGCACTTCTGCTTTAAGGTTCACCATTTCCAAGGAAAGCACTCGGAGGCACGCTCAGATTCATCAGTTTAATAGCGGAGTACTCACGATATCAGGACGGCTGCTGGGTAGTCTGTGCTGATAGGGGTGCCGGTGGCAGCGGGCCGGCAAGGGGTTTGCCGAGTGCCGGGGGCGATGAGCTGGCAAGGGGCGGTTCGCCTATAGGGATGCTGGCGGCAGCAAACCGGCAAGGGTTCAGCAGCAGGGTTCGGCTGGAGCAGGAGAGGGAGAGGCCCTTCTGTGCTATCATGGCCATTTGTACAGTAGTGGGGGACAAATACAGATCTGGGTAAACAAGGTCATTCACACACAACAAAGGTACTTGTTTACAGCTACAGGTACAACTATAGAGCACTTTTCTCACAAACAAGTTTACAGCTAGCTACATGCAGGTGCGCAGGCTGAGGCAGTGTACTTGCGTTCCCAAGCTAACGTAAGTCCTTTCTCATGGGCTAGCCCCCTGTCCTAGTTTCTGACAGAAGTTACGCTTCTTGTAGTGTCTAGTATGAATTTATCTTGTACCTCCGAGATACTGATAGCATCCTGGCAGTGTTGAACGGAGCCGAGGACATAACTCACTTCCGCATTCCTCTGCCAGTGAAATAGTTAAGGGGGGCATAAGGAGCTGGGAACTGGGAGGGGACAGGATCAGGGCAGCTGACCCAAATTGACCAAAGAGCTATTCCATCCCATGTAACATCATGTGATTGGTTGCTGCGTTTTCCGGGTTCCGTTGGTTACGGAAGGGGGCTAGCCGGGAGGAAGGGTCACCAGTGGCTGTGAGCCCTTGCTCTGCGTATCCTCTTTATATAAATATATATATATGTACTGTTATTTCTTTTGTTCTCTTTACTATTTTAGTAAATAGCATTTATCTCAACCCACGCATATTACTGCATATCTCTCTACTTCTCTCCCCCGTCCCATTTGGGGAGGGGGGAGGGTGAGTGAATAACTGTGTGGAACTCAGCTATCTACTGATATAAACCATAACACCCCCTGTTCAGGCCATGATCTGTAATTTTCCATGCACATACTGATCTTCTGCACAGAGATATTCTGGAGCTGCTGGTGTCATGTGCTGTTACCACAGCTGGCATCCTTTGGTCCTGCCAGCTGCAGGGTCATTTCCTCCTCAGTCTGTGAAGCTGGACAAACTTCTTGAGATCTGTCACTGGGGATACATTTGGCCAAATGTTTATGCAGATATGGCCACTCATATGCTGGGTGTGTATAAACAAGCAGTATGAGTGGTTAGGAAGTTGAACAGTTTTTGTTTGACATGCCGTGCTTGAGGGATGGTGAAAGCTGACGAGTGGACAGTGCTGCCAGTCATGGCATGCAGCTCTAAATCTGTTGTTAGGAATGAGCAAGAAGTATATACTGAGACTGCTTTGCACTGAGAAAAAACTATGAATCAGTTTCTCCAGTAATCGCAGCTGTAATGTGACCTCCATTGTGCATGTTACCCCTACATGCAGCCGCTAACTAACCTTGGAATTAAACATATCCTGACCTATTAAAATCTTATTGCAATTAAACTTGTGTTGTGTGCAGCATACTGTAACAACGTATTTTTGGTCACTGGCACCATCAAAATAGGTGGTAAGTGATGCCCACCACTACAAAGTAGGTGATTTCCTTTCTCAGCCTACAAAATGGGAACAGCCACAATCAAATCAAACCTATTTTCTCAAGGATGGATTTGTGATAAACTGAATGTGTTCATTTCTCTTTTATGCCCAATAAGAATTATTAATATCAGATATAATAAGGCTATGAATAGCCTTTTCTGTTCTGAAGAGGGATGTTCAAACACAAAGCAAGATTAGACAAGTTGCATATTTTGTGAGAGTGAATGAATATCCTAAGCAGATGTTCAGTAAAAAAAATATGATCACAAAAAGCCTAAGGAAATGGGATATAAAACTGTCTCATCCAGGTGCTTTCCTAGGAGAAAACATTTTTGATAACATCATGAATTACAGAAGTGGTAACAGGTAAATCTAACACCTTGTGCTTATCTAGCAATAGCTTGGCAAGATTAAGAGAAGACATGAAATTAATCTTAGCTGATATACAGGGGTTCAACTGTTTGTTTGATACAGCTGTTCATCATTTGCCCTGAGAGCTTTGTGTTTCAAGGATTAACAGGTCTGACTCTCTGAGATGTTTTTTCTTGAGGATGTTGCATTGCTGCTCAGTTGTTTTAGCCAAGAACATAAGTAAAGGTTTTGACTGCGATTAAAAACAATAACTACAATAATTCATTTTTTTTAATAAAGACATTTAAATTAACATGGAAGAGGTCAATTGTCATTACAGTAAAATGATATGGTTATAGCTTCTTCTTAAAAGCCTGCTCTGCAGTATTAGTCCAGTTGTAGATACTTTCTTATGTGACTGTCACTGGGACAGGTCTGAAATGCATCTGTTTGAGATTCTCCCTCATATCTTTCAAATGTTTCTGCAGGTGCTTATTTTAGCACAGTTCCTTAACATTCAATAGAGTTGGGCTTGATCTTGTAAGAATTTTGGTATGTGATACAGCGTAATTTGGAAGCATTATTCTACAAATAATTGTTTCAGTTTCGGGAGACATACCTCGCTTTCCAAGACGATACTTGGATAGTATTAGGTACCATCTGTCTATTTACTGTTATTGGCAAATAGAAGAAATAGAAAACAAAATGAGGTTTCAGATGTTTTGAATAGTCTTCCACTGAGATGCACGCCTGTTTTAAGTGAAGAAAAAAGCTATGTGCTGCACCTAAAAGGTCACTAAACAAAGAGGACATGAACACCGCTTAAATGAAGTGGCTGTCCTGAGAATAGTTAGAGCAAAAATTACATAAATGCTAGTCAATGAGTTGTGAATGCTTATGTTCAACAGTTTCCTTTGTCATAGAGATTGGGAGCCATGGAGCTTGCACAATTTTCAGCTAAACAAATTATCTCAGTTTTAGTCACTGACATCTAAAGTTCTTCTCTAAGAGAGTAGTGATGTGCAGGCACAGGCTGCCCAGAGAGGCTGTGGATGCCCTGTCCCTAGAGGTGTTCAAGGCCAGGTTGGATGGGGTCCTGGGCAACCTGATCTAGTACCTGATCTGGAAGTTGGTGGCCCTGCCTGTGGCAGGGGGCTTGGAACCTGATGATCCTTGAGGTCCCTTCCAAGTCGGGCCATTCTATGATTCTATATTTCAGTGTGTCAGAAATAAATAATGCTAATTTTAGTAAAATATGGTTAAGGCAGAGGAAACGGTAAGCACTCACATACTTAAAATGCTAGGGATTCAGCTCTCATTAGTGTGTTCTGACATGTGAGTTAAGCAGTGATTTCCTGTAGGCAAGAGATTAGAGTCAGGTCCTAGTAAGTGACACTCATATAGTCTCTGGTAATTTGCTGGCTATGCATGATTCAGATGTTGTTGGTGAGATTTATTTAAAGCTCGTTCCGCAACTCATTTGAAGTCACTGTGAATTATAATGTTAGAGAGGTGAATAGTCAATATGACCTTTTGAATGATGATGAGAAGAAAAAAAACTTGGCATCATCTTATTAGAGGTCATCAAATGATTCGGAAAGTGGCTGAAAGCTAATCAGCCCTTGGGATTGCTCTAAGGCTTTGGTGATTAACATGGTGCCTTTTCTTTTTTTTTTTTTTTTTTTCCCCTTTATGGTTTGTTCAGTCCATTCCATTGTTTTGGGAAAACAGAAAATAAAGCATACTGTTTGACCTAGTCAGTCACTTGGACCTAATCTTATTATTTTTAGCCAGGTTCACATCATCATATTAGAACATCTCAGTGAGCAATGTATAAAAGATGCTTCCTTTCAATCTACTTTCCTGCCTACTATGTTCTTAAGCCACAAAATCCAAACTGTAGTACAAAGTGAAAGAATGAACCAATTGTTTGTGGACTGACATGGAAGACAGTAAAAAATGACTTGTCAAGAGAACAAATTATGAAAGGTTTCACTTCTTTTGTATGTGACTTCAATTTCTTAGTCAATGGAAAATAATTTTAGGATAAACATTCCATTGCAGGAAACAAGAGGTTAAAACAGGAAAAAACACACAATTCTCACTCAAACTTCTCCCGGAAGACAAACTGTATGAACTTAAAAACCTAAAAGGAGAAACTACTTATTGAATGCTCTGAGGAGATATGTTGTACTACTGCTACAGATTTATCTCAGTTCTTGAGGCTTAGCTTTGTGGCAGTTTGATTCAGATAAGCTCCAACAGTTGCATTAAAACTGAAGCTCATTATGCACCTATTTAGAACTATAGATCTGATACGTACAATTGCATTGGAACCCTTTTTTTTCTAGTCTTGAAAATAACCATCACAATTTCCTTCTTTATATAGAAATGAAACTTGAAATTGCATTCTGATTTCAGTCACTGTAATATCATCTGTCTACACCATGAAATAATCCCCATGGCTTCACTGTTGCAAAGAACTTGGCTCTTGGAGGGGAAGGTCAAGGTGGGCTGTGATGCACTGATGTTGCATCTTTTTAGCTTAGCTGACATTGTAGAGGCCACTATAGCCAGAAGGTGGAAAAAGCAGTGGTTCTTTCTCAGGCAGGAAATGGCACCAAAGGATACTCCATACTCAGTAGGTAAAGTAAGCTGAGTATCCTTTGTTGACTTGGAGTGACATCACATTTTTATATTTGAGTGTGCTAGGAAATGGGAAGTTCACAGAGAACACACTCACATTGACATTTTGGGGAAAATACGGAGCAACAATTTCTTAAACTGAAAATAAGTGGAAAAGACTGTCAAAAAACCAGGCATTTGCGCTTTTGATGTAGTCTAACTATGATACAAATACAACAAAAGGTCTGAAATAAAGTGATTTTCATCTCAACTTTCTTAAATTGGCTGCAGAGCCTGACTGCTTATGTAGACATTGCTTCTAGAACTCCACAGAGTTTGGATGTAATTTTTCCACAGCTAATATATTTTTTTCATTTTAAAATATATTCTGAAATTTTGAACCAAAAGATGCCATCATCAAAGATGAATAAACAGTGATTGATTTCTCATGCCTCATTTTAGACTCAGAACTTTTCCTCTAAAATGTGTTTTTATTCTGTATGTTTCAGTTTTTGGATAAGTAATTTGGCACAGCTACTGGTCAGTTCTTGAACACTCCAAACACTGTTTGAAGAGATGCGAATGTGCTTGGCATGTTTAGACATCTAGTCCCAAGTACTCATCTATTTTTAGTACTTCCTATAGCTGTCTTTACCATAATATTTGATACCTTAAAATTATAATACCCTTGGGAAGAGCATGAAGATGCATGTGATATAATAAATAGTTGAGTATGAATTTAGAATGCTCTTATAATGCCTGTACAACTCCCCCATAAACTGAGTTACCGAACATCTGTTTCTTTTACATGAATATCAGTGATATATATTAAGAAAAAATATTTATGCATTGCATTTTAAAAATTCACTGGACGTGGAATGAACAAAGTCAGGGAGTCTCTGGTGATATGTTGATTAGAAAAAATGGGACGCTTGGATGCGGATAATTTTTCATACTGTTTGATTTTGAAGAAGGAGGACTGCATCACCAACATCTTGACTATGGGTAGCAACCTGCTGAGAACTTTAGACAAGAATGAGTATTCATTACACAGGTTAAAAGGACTTACTCCACAGTTACCCCAAGAGAGCCAAGACAGTTCTGATGATCTCTATTTCATGATTCTTGACCTTTTACCTTCACTTCCCTGTTTTTCTTGGACAGTTTTTTATCCCTATTCTATGTTTATTTATAGTTCTATTCTGAAGCTCATTCTTGATCTGTGGAAACAGATGTGCTGGGTATTGATCATTTGAGTGATCCAGATGATTCAAGATGAAATTTGAGAGGAGGCCATAGTGATTATGCCAGCATTAGTTGGCTAATGATTATGTTTCTTGACCTTGAGGTTGGACCAAACTCGTAAAAATTTTATTCTGCTTGAATGATAGAAATCATCTGAATGCTAGTGCTTTGAATTCTTTTTTTCCTTCCAATTTCAGATAAATGCATATGGAATTTCAAGTGAAATTCTAGTCTACAGAAGTACTCTGAACAAATGGCACCTTCTAACCAAAATACGCAGAACTGTGCCTCCTGTGTTCACATCTGTCTGCTGTCTGTAATGTTTCTAAGGCTTGCTGCTACTGTCACCATAACAAACCAGTACAGTGCTGAGAGAAAGAATCAGATTTATTTTTTTCTTGGCCACACAGTATTACAAATATTACTCAGCTTCCTGTTGCATTTACAAACTGGTGTGTATAATACCTAATACTATCAGTACATATTGCCAAACTCCTCCTGTAGATCGTTGAATGTAAAAATCACTGAACTGGTGATGAGAGTATGTTGCTTGTAGTAATTAGATGTGTCCACCAACATGGTTTGCAGGGGGGGTCAAGTCTTTGTTTTGTATTTTCTCTTTTTTTTTTTCCCTTTGTTTAATATGGGGAAAGAAAAAGCACAGCTGAACACAAGGAGTCAAAATTAGAACATATAATCATAACAGCAAAAATTAAAGAACACTGGAGTAGTATCCCAAAGACAGCAGAGCACTATGAGGTTGAGCTGAGATACCATCTGGATTGAAGCTCTCCAGTGTTTATTTCTTGATCTCATTAGCGAGCATCATAAATCACCATGGAAGACATGAATTAAGGCAAGGCTGCCTGCAGATAGAAAAATTAATCCGTTGAAGTTAAAAGTCAAAATGCGAGTCTCTGACAGGACTTAAATTCAACTTAGCATGTTTTGAGTTGTTATATTTGCTTTAGAACAAAAAATGTTATTAAATATATTAAAATGGAATTTTTGCTAAGTTGGAATTGGCATTTTGAATGAGTCTTGAATTCACTAACAAATAAATGGAATTCCAATGTTTTAAATAAATTCTACTGAAAGAAAGACTAAGGTTTTTCAGTAGCCTAAGGTCTTGATATGAGAGTGAGGTGAGGCTGAGATTAACTTAGGACTCTGCTGGAGCTCATGAACTCTACCCGTGAAAATCTGTTGGGACTATGGCTTCAAAACATCATGGGAACAGATCACAGTTCTATCTCTTACTGCTGCTGAAGTAGAAGGCATGCTGTGTGCTTATCTCTGCAGCCTCAGTCACCAGAAAGACTGAGGGGCTGTGTTCACTCTTTGCCATGAAAAACTTGGGAAATGTAATATAGGTGACAACAGTCATTTTTAATATTTAACATTTATTTAACATTTTGAAATTTATCAGACTATGCCACATTTTCCTTCTAAGCTTGGTACATGCAGTGATAAGAGAGGAGAACAAGAGAAGACAACAAAGGAATTTTAAAATTAAAATACATAGCTAGTGCACTGGATTATACTTTTCAATTTATTTGATGACTAAACATTCTTTTTCTGTTTTTTGAATGTTAATTGGGTTTTCTACATGTTGTATGACATGAGTTTATCCAGGAAACATCAATTACAACACCGAAAGCAGTAGTGAATAAATAGTACAGTGTAATTATGCCTCTGTGAATTTCTTAACAAGCTAGATCTAAATTGAATTGCAAGTTGTATAGCACTCACAGAAATTCTGCTATTCTTTGCTAGAAAAAAGGAAGGTATTGACTGTCCTGTGTCAAGAATAATACCTTAAATATGCAGTAGAAATAGCCTTTTGCTGATTTTGGTAGTTAATCCAACATATTTTTCTTTTACCTATGCTTTTAGGTATTAACATTACATGGACTTTTCCACTGCTATTATAGCACTTTTGATGTCAGCTCTGAGGATTAAATGAAAAAAATCACAGTTGTTTGGGGAATAACTGAGTCTCTTAATTCATTGAAAAGAAATATGCAAGCACTTTCATAGCTGCCTTTTATTTATTTATTTAGGGACTTCCTTGTCAAATATCTCGAAATTACTGTTTTCCATATATTACTTTTGGTTCTTCTCCCCCCTCTAATATGCATCTTCAAAAATTGCACATCTGAAGCTTCACAAAAGCATTCACCTGAAGATGGAATAATTTTTAAATAAATTATTCAAAAGTTAAAGAGGTGTTTGCCTTTCTCATGCACTTATATTGTTTGCCTCAGAGGCCAATAGAATTATTGATTTTGTAGAGAAGAAGCCTCTTTGAAGATTTGGTCTGACCTTCTGCATAATGTAAGTCATATAATTTCACTCCGTGAACTGAGCAGTCATCCTGTCTATTGAACTGAGTTACATGAAGTAAAACTTCAGTTTATCCTTCAGAAACGCATTCATTCATTGTTTAAAAAAGAAAAAAATCAAAACATAAAAGCATCAAGGTTCTGGTTAACATACTACTTCCTTTGATGAGCTGGTCTGCCGACTTAATATTTTAGAAGTTGCATCAAGCGCTGATTTGCAGCTTTCTGCCTTTAGCTGTGAAAGGCCCTGCCCTGCGAGGTCTCTTCTGGTTCTGAAGCACAAGTGCTCTCTTTAGGACTTGTTAGGAAAAGCTTGAAGAGACTGTTGTTTAACCTGCATTTGTCTGTACTCCGAAATGTCATCCTCAAAAGGCTTTGGTTTATCACAATCTGGACAGCATACAGATGGATCTGGAGGAAGCATACCGGCAGGGTAAGCTCCCCTCATAAACTTGACTGATTTTCCTCTGGTCCTTTTTGTAATTCTGCAGCTGCACAAGACAGATGTCTCAGTGAACGGCCGCAGCGCTACAGAGCCCGTAGTTGTGGGGGAGCATGCTGTGTGGGCCTCCTGAAAAGCTATTCTTTTACTGTGGTATTTTGAAATATCCAGATTTTGGGCTGAAATTGAATGAAACCCTATTGGAGAACGGTAAATATTTGTAATATCATATATTAATATTTTGAAATATTAAGTATTTGGGTGAGTGCCTGACCCAAAACCTAGGCTTATAGTCTTGTATGCTATCCACACTCTTGGCTTCTGAAACTTACTGACAGCCCAAGGCTGGAGGACACCAGACTCATTGGGTGAGCATGAGCTGCCCTTTCTGATGTGCGTGGTGGATAGGGTATCTCCAAGCTATGCAAAAGTTGAAAACTGGGAGGAAGAAGTTAAATTAGCAAAGAACATCAGGAACTGTGTTGAGGAGATGGATCAGTTGCTGTAGCTCACTGTGGGGTTAGTCTTGATTATTTTATTTTCCACTGGAAAATTGATCAACTTTCACAGTCTCAGTTGAAGGACTTTGAGTAATAACAGGGATTAAGAAATAGCCCAAACCCAGTTCTTTATTGAGTGGCTTCAATTTCTCGCAGTCTGTCCTGTAGAACAGTTATGATTTTTTGAATGAAAGTGCTTAATATCTAAAACGTTTGACCGTTCCTTGAGTTGTGTGAGTTTTGATGTTGCCTGTTGTCAACGAGCAAGTTTGGGTGGGGAAACCTTGAGCCCAGCTTCCTATAATTAAAATCAAACAACAGCAACACAGAAATTTTCCAGGAGATGGAATTGTCTTTTTCCACACAAAGTTTGTATTTTCTGAAAACTAAGGTTCCTCTAAGCCAGTTAAGATAATTATAGTCAAAGATGCATGCTCTGATACAGTGGAGGTCAGGCCCTTAGATGTGAGCAATCACTTGTATGTAGAATGGGTTGGTTTATGCTGGGATTAGAAGCAACTTTGCTGTGGAGCCAAGGAAGCTGAGAGCACGTCAGTGGTATGTTGAGCTATCTGAAACGCATTGTTGGATACAGATATGGGTGTGGATACCATTGTGTTAATCTCCTTGATCATCTTCATTTTGTTTTTTGGAGTTGCATTAATAGTAAATAGGCTTGTTTGCCAGAGGTTAAATTAGAATCAGTCTCACAAGGAGTCATCAGCCTCTGTGGTTAGAAGCAAAAGTGTTTCTCATTGTGGGTGAAATTACTTTGTAGCAATGTGCCCAAGCTAACATCAAGCTATAAAGACAAGATAAACTTAAGGTTTGTAATGTAAAACCCTTTATATTTTCTTTTCCATTTTGATTATAAATGCTCCTGCTTGGTCTCTGTTAAACTCTACTTCAGAATTCTCAGTGCTCGATTTTTGCTGTAAATTAAGGTTGACTGATAGTCAGAACTCCTGGACTTAAAAGAGTGTGCACTACTCCACTCATATATAGTCAGGGCAACAGGACTGTATTTTCTAGCAGGCACCAGTCCTCTTCACACTGCATGAGATGGGAAATTTCCACAACTTTGCTAGTGATGTGAGACAGGGATTTGATGATAAATGTGCTTTAATTCCCTACTGGTTAATAGTTAAAATCTGCATTGTCATTTGTGAGCCTTTTCCCTTGAAGGAAAATTTTTGATGTTAATGGCATCTATATATCTGTAAATTCATCCTCCCAGTGTGTATGTGTTGTAACAACTCTATATAAAAGAGGCCACATCCTAATGGTAGCCCTGTGGGAGATTGATAACTGCAGCGATCCAAATCATTTTTAAATCAAGGCAAAAAATAGCTGGCACAAAAATGATTTGTTATGAAGGACAGTTGTCGCTGAAATGCAGTCATTTTATGTAAAGACTGAGTAGGGCTGAAATGTGTACTTCATCTCTCTCTCTCTCTTAGCAGTTCACACTCATTGTTCAAGTTTGTCAATTTTCATGAACCTAGCTGAGATCCAAAATCTTCATGACCACTCAAGTTGTTAACTTCTCACTGCAAAATGTGTTAATTCTTTGTGTTACCAAGCCCAGTTTGTGCTGCCCCGGCTCCCCGGGTGAGTTTCTCAGGAAAGTCACTCATGATCTCAGTGGGATCATTTCATTTAAAAAGCAGAAGACTTAGAAATACTGGAACCTTAAAAGTTTTCATAATATAGTTAGTTCAGAGAAACCCTGTACACTAAGTGGCTGAAAGAGACATTGATCATCCTCAAGGACTCCACATTTTTGGGAAAGATCTTTTTAAAATGACAAATGCATCCTCTGTTACCCATGACAGGCCATGATGCCGACAGTTGAAACTGTAGCAGGTGGAAGCAGCCAGTCCTGTGCACAGAAAATCACACAGTGATGATGGAAATCAAAATCCTCCGAGGGAGAAGTGTCAAGCCATTCATGCCCTACAGTGCAAGATACAAATTGTTGGTAGAAGCAGATGTAAACAGTTCTGGTCATGTCAGTATAAGGGTTGATGGGAAAGGAGTGGCATAAGATTGACTAATGTGAGCAGATAGCAAAGAACTTTGCACACATGCCTTGTGCTGTGATCCACACATTGGTCAGCTGCAGAAATGCATTTTAACGTATAAAAATAAGTCACAGTAGTTCGGTAAATGGTATTCAGTTTCATTTTACAGAACCATAGAATCATAGGAGTTGGAAGACACCTCTGGGGATCGTCAGGTTCAACCCCCCCGCTAAAGTAGATTCCCTACAGGATTTTTTTTCAAATTGTTGTGTTGTGGGCTTTTTTTTTTTTTTTTTTAATTCTGTGAGCACTACTTAAGCAACAATTTAACATTTCAGTTGCATTCTAATGTGTTAAATCCAGTGTAAGTAGTGAATGCAGGGCAATGAACATCTCATTCTTAAAATAAACCAGATGAAAAAGAACCTGTTATTTTAGTGCTCATTTCTCCAACTCTTCTTAATTTTATATTTGCAAGGTAGAATCAGTGGGAGATCTCTCTTTCTCCTGTGTTGTATACAAAATGCTGCTCTTGCAAGTTTTTGTGCTCACCTCCGCAGATCAAACAAGGTCAGAGCAAGATGGGCATTTTCATGCTGAACTTTCATACTGAAGAAAAGCAGCTGAAAATCTAGTGATCATCCCATTTGTAATAGGGCTGCTCCGCCAGAGGAGTTTAAGGGGTTAAGCCCTGGAGCAGATGCCCGTGGAGGATATGGATTCTTCATACCTGCAGAAATTCAGAAGTAATGGTGCCAGACGCTGAGCAAGATGATCTGTTTTTGAAGGTAGTCCTGCACTGAGCAAGCTGTTGGACTAGAGCCTCAGACACTTCTCCTCACCAAAGTCTTTCTGGATTTCTGTGTGAAGGAGAGAGAGCAAATAAAACAATGTAAGCAATAATCAGCAGCCCATGATTCTGTCTGTAGAAAAAATATCCATATGGACTAGGTAAGGAAAGAATCTGTGTACTGGCATTTTACTCAGGAGAGTTTATCCCACTGAAGTCAAAAGGACTACGTAAGGGACTAGATGTTTGTTTATACTGGGTCTCTCTGATGAAGCAAGCCTTAATGTGTACCAGGGTAGCTCAATAATGGTTAAGAAAAATGCTTTTGAAGGGATCTGTAGAGGGACATGGTTACCTATGTGTCACTTTGTGCTGCTAAAAAAAAAAAAAGAAAAAAGAAAAAAAAAGAGGCAGGTTATTCCCTTCTAATATATTATAATTCCAAACAAATTGTTTTTGCAATTAGTTTTGTTTTCATTCAGGCAAAATTATAGTGGAAATCCCCATGATAATGAATATGACACGCACATTAATATAAAATGAATTCATTATGATCGGCATTACTCCAGCAGATTCCAAATGAATTAACAATGACAGGATCGTCAAAACAAAGTGGAACCACAGTCAGTCAAAGGCATAACATGCTGTTGATGACAACATTAAAAAGGAGCTAGAGAGCATTAGAAATTTGTAGTGGTAGAAAATTGTAGTCTTGGGTGCATAGTTCTGGTTTCTGTGTTTGGTTTTCAGCTGGAACAGTTGGTAAAAATTATTTATTGGCCAAGTTAATCTTTTTCCTTTTATGCTATATAAAAGAATTCTGCTGTTTTTCTCCATTCCAAAATAAACTTTAATGAAATTGGTAAAATGCTCACATTGAAAAAGCAAAGCATTTCACTTTTTTTTTTTTTTTAATTTTTTAAAGAAAAATGAAGTGAAGCTGTATAAAGCTGTAGTTCTCTTTGTTTTCGCTCTTGAAGATTACTTTCTCATTTCAATAGTTAACTTGAAATAAGTGGAAAATTAGGTTAGTGAACAAGGTGTATAGGTCAAATTTTAACAGCTCTTAGATATTTTACCTAATACTTTGTGTTGTCTCCTGTGACCTTTTTAATACTACACAACAAATTCTAACTCTCTGGAAAATAAATAATAATGGCACAACATTGACATGTGCAAAAGCTAAAATAACAGCTAGCATGATCAGTTGCATACTCTAATCTAATTACAGACACAAACAAGATTAAAGCCTTGATGTTTTCTTAAATAAAGCCAACTATTTTATAACTATCCAGAAAAAAAATCTAATTCCTATTTACATTTGTACTTTTGATCTCAGCAATACATAGTAGAAACAATTGTTCTGTTTTCTTTTAATTTTCTAGTTAGAAGAAAAAAATCACTATTTTTAGAAGAACTTGGTTTCATCAGATTTCATGTTTTAAGATGTAACAGTTTAAGTTAAATTTTATCTAGGAATAAATCTCAGGGAGCAGTTTTTTATGAAAAAGCTTCAGTTCCTTTTGAGCTTCAACTCCTTTTTCTCAGAAATGAGTTGCCTTAAAATTCTACTTTTTCCAAAATGAAAATAGAAGTCAAATTTTCAATTCATGTGAAGATTATTTAATTTCTTCAGAGTTATTGCTTCAGAAGTTTCATCTTCTTCGTTTTTAACTTCAAATCTGATATTTCAAGTTCCTTGATGAAATAAAATTTAATTTTGTTCTTACTCCTATATATTGTACAAGGGCTTGGGAAAGTCATCCTTTACCTGTTCAATTTGTTGCCTTTCAGTGCCATTGAGGTAACCATTCTTCCTCTGTTATGAGACAAGATAAATAGGAGCATCTCTACTTCATTTGTCTTTTTTGTAACATTCATTACTTTGTAAAGTTCCAGCGTGTCCTCTCTTATTTGTATCATCTATAAACATCTCAATTTTAGCATTCTCATTTCGTAAGGGGGAAGTTTTCTCATGCCTCTAATTGTTTTTGTCATCCATCAGTGAACCTTTTGTATCTGAGAAGGAATGTAACAGAGAGAAAGTGACCAAAACTTAATAAAGCATGATTCCAAGGAGGCATTGTGCAGAACAATAGCTTTTAATATATCAGTATTAAAAACATCCTTTTCTATTCTCTGATTTATACTAGCATCACAAAGGATATTTCTGGAAAATAAGTTGATTTATAACAGTAACATAGTAAAAATATTCAAAAGAATATACACATTCATTAGAAATATAGCTTATTATTTATCACATTTACTATGTCTCCCTGAATACCACAGTTTTAGGAAAATACTTTTCTCACAGTTTTGACTATGAGACCTTTCCTTTTGAATAGATTTATCAGTACAAAACCATGCTATGGCAGCCATTCTGCAATGCTCTGAAATTGATACAGTTAGTTCTACTGTATCGATATAGGATATGGAATCAAAGAGTATGGAAATCAAAAGGGCTTGGCTGTACTGATAGAAAATAACACTCAAAAATACTTGTATTTTCTAGTTTAGCTAAAGTTAAATCTTTTCCATGTATTTTTTGTTGTTGTTTTGTTTTTTAATGCAATGACAACACCTGCTTTATGTAGCCTTTGCTTCTCAACTGAAAGCAAACTATTATCATAGTTGGGCAACTGCTCTCATATTATGGGCTATTGTCTGTGATAATAGAATGACTTCCTTCTACTGGAGGCAAAATATTACAGTTGGGCAGCTATTATTCTAGAACCTGAAAATGGTTTGGGTGGGAAGGGACCTTAAAGATCACCTAGTTCCCACCTCCGTGACATGGACAAGGACGCCTCCCGCTAGGCCAGGTTGCCTAAAGCCCCATCCAATGCGACCTTCATCTACTCTGAGTGCCGTACCACCCACACAGTAAAGAATCTCACCTTAATGTCTAATCTAAATCTACCCAATTTTAGTTTAAAGCCATTACACCTTCTCCTGTCACTGCACTCCCTGATAAGAGTCCCTCTCCAGGTTAGGCAGACCCCCTTTAAGTATTTGAAGGCTGCAACGAGGACTCCCTGAAGCCTTCTCTTCTCCAGACTGAGCAAACCCAGCTCCCTCAACCTTCCTCATAGGAGAGGTGCTCCAGCCCTCTGATCATCTTTGTGACTTCCTATGGACCACTCTAACAGATCCACATCTTTCTTGTGTTGGAGGCACCAGGCATGGATGTAGTACTCCAGGTGAGGCCTCATGAGGGCAGAACAGAGAGGGACAATCACCTCCCTCGCCCTGCTGACCCCCCCTCTTTTGATACATCCCAGGATATAGTTGGCCTTATGGGCCACAAGCACACGATTGGCTTATGTCAAGCTTCTCTTCTCTGCTACTGATCCATTCTCCATTCAATCTGTATTTGTGGTTGTGACTGCCCCAGACCAGATGCATGAACTTGCAGTTGGCCATGTTGTTTGCACAGACCCAGACCAGCTGAAACATAAGCAAGGTGGTCCACATTACTACTGGAGACTGTAACATTCAGGGTGAAAAGGAAGAAAACAACAAAGCTACACTTAGGACTGTCATTTTACTGCTTGTTCTGTATAGGAGTGTCTCTGGGACAGTAAGCAATGCTTCAGTCAGAGGGTTGTTATGTATCAGCTGTGAATTGGCTGTACAATTACAGCCAGGATGAATGTGATTTTCCTTAGAAACCATCACAGTAGTGAATTGATCAGTTAACAGGAGCTAACTTGATACTCTGCAAAACCAGGTTTTTATACAGGTAGGAGCTTGGATGAATCCTGGTGTGGCAAGTTTTTCTGTTTAATATACAAATACATCCACTGAATGCTATACTGTGTTGTCAGTAACAGGTTTATAAATCTTTCTCAGGAAGAAAAGAGTCAGGAAGAAGAACTGGGAATAAATGAGCACTACCTTCTTCTACCGGTTTATTAGAGATGGGAAGCAGGCTCACATGGAAGAGGCTGTTGTCATCAATATTAGAGTTCGTCAAGTGCTCTTCTGTTTGCATAGGAAGCTTGGCTGGAGCTAAGGGACACGTGCCCACAACGGTGTAACCTTAAAACACTGGCCTAAGAAGTACTGTTTTGTTAAATAAGACACTCTGAGTCTTGAGATATTTGGGGTATCTCTGATGACAGAAATTTGCTTATTTATACAGCGCTAGCTGGACACTGAGACAGACAGCAGAGTGGTGGCAGAGCTGAAGGCTGAGCTGCTGACATGAGGCAGAAGTGCTGTAGCTGCGCTACTCTTCAAGGGTAGTATAGCTGCCATAACGTCACACGTGTCTTGAGGCTTTCGCAAATTTAGTCCTGCAGAATTGAGCTTCCTATTCCATTGTTCCCATCCCGCAATATTGTCTCCATACTTCCACCTGCCTCACAAAATGGTGAGCCTAAATAAATAGATGAAGTCCAAGTGAGACATCTCTTCAGTTCTGTTTTCAAAACTGCACTTCAAAGAAGTGAAAGTGTTTGGTTTTGCTGTTGAAAAGCAGACATTTGTTGTAAAGCTGCAGAATAATCACTTTTGAAATGGGAGCTAATGGGATCCAAATTGGTTCTTCTGACTAGAACTGCTTGTAGGAGAATTTCTCATTCTCTGGTGACTTTGCATAGTGGAGCTAATTAACATTTAAAAAAGTAATTAAATAAAAAAGTAAGCTCCATGAACACTAGTAAAATGAAGTAATTTAACTTTTATAAGTAGTCCTCCTTCAGAAAAATCATGTGTGACCTCTCTGACACTTAAAGGGATGAGGATTGCTTTTGTGAATAAAGGCTGTGTAAAGGGACCGTGAACATGCATTAAGACCTTGTCTACATGTATACCTTAGTGTTGCAGGGCAGTAAAACCAAATGATACTTCTACTATTTCTGTACAGTATAACATGTTTCTCTAGCTCTGTTGAGATTATGCATAGAAAGTGAACATTATGATTTCTTTAAAATGTTTCTGGTGGGAATTCAATGCTGTAGGAGCTGTGTCCACGTCAACCATTAATTCAATGCAGTACAAGAAGGCTGGTAGACTGTGGTGGTTTCTGCGATGATCCTTCAGTTTTTGTGTGCAATTCACAGAATTGACTTTAAAGCAAGAATAAATTATTTAAATTAATAAAGAACCTCATTATCCTGTGGGTGGCTTACTGGCGCAAATCAGGCTTCAAGAATCAAGGAATCAAGTTCAATTTCCTTTTACTTCTTCTAGTATTAATAGTATTAGATTGTCTTTTTTCCACCAATGTACTGTAGATATAGCTAAGACTATGCTGAGAGGTATCCACTCAATTTTCCTCTCACTAAGGTAGTTCAGTTCGGATCCACTCCGAGTTCTCATTAAGGCAGATAAATATTAAGAAAAAAATGTATTGATTTAAATACATAAACATACGTTTGAAGCCAGTTTAAGGCAATGTCATTTAAAAAAAAAAAGTCTTTTATTCTCAACAAGGAACAAATTAAACTCTTTAGAAATAAGTCATAAGTAGTGAGGAGTGGGGAGGCTTTCAAAAATCTCTTTCTCTAGGAACAATCTCAGGCACCCAGGATCCCATTTATTCATGCAGCGAATTCAAATAGTGAAATAAAATTATTAGTGGTGCTGGAACAAGTTGTTCTATTTTAGGGTGGCTGGTATTCTTTCTTTCCTTTTAAAAGGTTTTTTCTTTATACTGTCTCTTTAAATGCACATATTTGAAAAGGAAAATTTACAGATCCTCTAATACGTAGTGGTATTTCAAAATCAAAAGTTAGGGTAAAGAAGATGAATGGTTGCAATCTTAAATATCATTCCATTTTATTTTGATAATTTATAAACATCTGAGTTCATTGTTTGTAGCCAACATGCATGTTGAAAAGAAACCTAGTCATCAAGTTGTAACATAAGCTTAGTAAAAACAAAGTATTCCAACTTGGGCTAAGCTTATTTATTCGTGTATATATATATATATATATATTTCTTTTGGTGACATGTAGTTGTAACTGTATACTATGTACATGAAAGCTTATATTTTCTTGAAACAGCTTTCTATCAAGTATTTTAGAAGGATTTCTATGAACAGCTTTTCACACCAGTCCCCCTGTTTTTTTTTCACTTTTTGTTTTAATCACCTAATGATATCAAACAAGTAATGCTCAAGAAAATGATCATTAGAGTGGCTTCTAGCTGAATGTCCTGGCATATCAGGGGAGGCAGCAATCTAAAAGCCAGAAACCTCAGATTTGGTTCTCCTGCCACTAACAACTTAAGGACAAGCTTATCAAACTCAACTGCCATATAGAAGGAAGAAAGACTTGGAAAGTGTGTAAGCATGGCCAAAATCATTAATTTACTTGTTTTCAAAATAACCTCAAGTTAAACCATAGAAATGTGGAGTTTGTGAATTAAATTGCTTTTGAGCAAGTAAACAAAGAAAAGCACAGAGAAGATTGGGATGTTTTATGTTTAAATTCTGCCATTCAGTCTTTCTGGAATCAGGTTTAATTTTTTTTCTTGAATGTTTGTATTCTGACTAGGTCATAAATCATTCTCAGCGTATAAACTTAAATTAAAGAATCTCAGAATTCAGATTTTGCATTCTGAGATAATTTCTTATGGTTCATGGTCGGAGCCTAGGTTTACTGAGGGAAGTGGACTCCTGTTCAACAAAATATTCAAAATCTACTTGACTTCAATTATGCCATTTGTGTCAAAGTCTTTTCAGTGAGAATCAAACATGTTCCATGCTGAGCATGTGCACTTTGGTATTTTGCTAAGCCTGCCTACAAGACTGCTGCTGTATCAGATGACTTTCTGGGAAAATACAGAGGGTCTGCTTCTACAGCCTTCAATTCTGAAAAAATCAGAGGGAAACAAAACCTAGGTTAGAGAGAGAATGTCACATACATTTTTAAGAACTACTGGCTTGAAAATTGGCTTGCTCACTGAAAAAACATATTGGTAGAGACACTGTCTTTACACAAGCCACAAAGGACTTGACTCACAAATGCACTCTATAGAAATACCAATCATGAACAGAGTGTGAACTACAGTTTGCATCACTGCAATTTATCTTCTTTTAGAATTGGCTTTAGATAGTGCTTTACATTTCTATATAGCCATGTAACTTTTCAAATAAGAGACTATGACCCATGTTTCTGGGGTACTTTAAGCCCAGACCAAAACTGTGCCTGAAAGGCCCGACAGATTTAACTGGCAAAATCCCAATCCCAAACCCCCCCCCCCCCCCCCCCCCCCCCTCCCCAAAAAAAAAGGTCATTAGGGTTCTCTTGCTCTACAGAAACTGATGCAAAAGATTACTGTAGTGCTTTGTGTTACCCTGTGGTCTAACTGTGCTACCACAGAGTTTCCTTCATGTCAGCATAGTTTCCCACACCTGGGGAGCTTCTGCTGATCTCAGAGACTGCAGATTTGGTTTTTGCCAGCCAAGCTAGCTTGTTTAAAGGCAGTTTGAACACATCAGTGCAAACCACATTTGTGTGCTAGACTTCAGCAAGTAAGCAGGAGCGAGGACAGGCTGAGAGAGTTAGGACTCTTCAGCCTGGAGAAGAGAAGGCTGTGGGGGGACCTGATAGCAGCCTTCCAGTACGTGAAGGGGGCCTACAGGAAAGCTGGGGAGGGACTTTTTGCAAGGATAGATAATGACAGGACAAGGGGTAATGGTTATAAACTGAAAGAGGGTAGAGTTAGACTAGATATAAGGAGGAAATTCTTCACTGTGAGGGTGGTGAGACACTGGAGTAGGTTGCCCAGAGAACTTGTGGATGCCCCCTACCTGGAAGTATTCAAAGCCAGGCTGGATGGGGCTTTAGTCAACCTGGTCTAGTGGGAGGTGTCCTTGCCCATGGCAGGGGGGTTGGAACAAGATGATCTCTAAGGTCCCTTCCAACCTGAATCATTCTATGATTCTAAGTAGTGATCTAAACACTCAGATTTTTTTGGTTTTCATTTTTCAGGCATTTTGGTCTTCTCTCCGTGTCTATATTTCAGCAGATTCTGCTGGAGGAAATATAGGCAAATGTTTATTTTAATAAATACAGTTTAGGAATGGACTATGATTTCCAAGGGAACCAACAAGCTTTAATCACTGTGCTGCGTAGTTCCTTTTGCTTTCTAACTCTGGTACAGAAAATGTCAGAAGTGCTTGCACTTACCGTTTGTTACTTTGCAAACAGTGGATGCAGGACAGTGTGTAACCATTTTCAGACGTGCTATGAAATGTTTGTAATACAACCATGGATTATAGTCTAAGTACAAACTCATAATAAATTTAGCAAGTATAAACTTAGTAAGATTCTTGCTGGCCAGCAGTCAGACTAGTAACGTAATTTCTAGTGAGCCAGCTGCTGGTGAGTACAGAGTAAGCACAGTGCAATTTTTCTTTCTTCATTTTCTTTTTAATTGTTTTTCTGCTAAAAGCACTTTCAGTGGTGGTTGGAGTTACATGTGATACATTACATTCACTAACCTCCTTGGAGAACATCAGACTAATTAGAGGCTCTGAGCTCTCACTTGTAATTTATAATCTGGCAACAGAACCAAAGAAATTAAAAAGGTACTAAGAACAGACCTTTATGACACAGGCCAAGGTGGTACTTCTTTGCGGAAAGGTCAACATCATTGAGAGGCTAAGGTGTTACAGGTCTGTCTAACCTGAGGCTCAAGCGTCAGTAGCAGTAATGAGTTCCTTAGTTTGCACTCAAGAGAGTCTAAAATTAACCTCATACCATTTTCAAACTTGACCTCAATCGCAGCAATTAATTAACAGGCACGGAGAGAACTTTAACAAAGGAGATGAGTGAAAGAACTCATCTCGGGAAGAGGAAATACTTTTACTTCACTTTTCAGCCCATTCTTTCTTTTTCCTGGTACTGTTAGGAAATTATATTTTTGGTGAAATTCTACAATAATACATTAAGACAAGATCTTTGATTTAATATAGACTTAAAGCCTGGACATTAGTGTCTAAGTGTATAACTCAATGACATATTTTAAGTCAATTGTATATTTTGTGGAAAAACCTGTCTGCAATTAGTTTTAGATATGTCTGCTGAAACACGCACATGTAAAGGCAATCACCAGTGGTATTGGCCTTACTGTTAAAGTAACTTTAACAACAAAGTCTTTCCCAATAAAACTGTTGCTTAGCAACAAGGCTCGTTCACTTTCAGATGTCTCTCCTGAGACTGCCACCCAACCTGCCTGTTAATTCTGACTGTGATGGTGGAATTTCTGATTCTCATCCTATCATGAACTCAGTTGAGATCTGGAAATTCACCACATGAGTGTCAGGGATTAGTCAATGTGAAAAAAACAGATTTGCTTGATGCTTCTCGGTGGTCAAGGTACAGACCTCACAATACAAAACGCAAATTAATTCTTTGACAAAATTGACAACTCCACTTCCTGACAGGAAGTGTGCTGTGGTAATGGCATTTGGACAGGTTTCTTCCTACAAAAATATTAGTTCTGTTTTTTTGTGTGCGGTTTTTTTGTTTGTTTGTTTGTTTGTTCTGGCAGGAGGATATTTTTCAAATAAAAAATAGTATTTTCTAAATTTTTTATTTGTTTCTCAGACAGAGGCTAAATACTTTTTTCAAAATTGTTTTTATATTGTTGCTAAGAATGGAAAATATTCCAGTTAATTTTAAATGCTTCTTTGGCTTTGAGATAGTTTGACTTTTCAACCTTACTACCTTTTGAAATCTGAAAGATTTTCAGTAGCTGAGAAAGCTGTTTTCTATACATACATACACAAACCCAAACATCCATTAAGCGTGAGGCAATTCAGATCTGTCCTGAAGATGGATAGATGAGGCTTCTAACCAGAGGAAAGGAAATGAGAACTTGTTTTTTAATCTTATTTGAGCCATGTCAAATTCAATGTGAATTTCAGTTTTTAAGTAATCATGATTCAGCTCAGTTATAAGAACTGTACAGACTTATTTCCTAAATCAAAGCACAGATTGGTTACTTCTTGGGAATAGTACAATTTTTTGTCCATTTGAAGAGCTGCCAGTCAGGGGGGATCAGTAGACGGTCTCACCAGCAGTTCACAAAACATGGTTTTCTCAAAACCACTTTTCACATTCTAATCGTGTTTTTGGCCAAATTTCAAAGTGTACTGACATCACCACTGAGTCTGGGGCACTTATTAAATATAAAGACTTAATTTTTCAATATACAAACCTAGAGCATAACTTAGAAAGTGTTTTGTAATGAAAATTTTTTCGTAAATTTTTCTCATCTTGGATATTGGAATAATTGGAAATGTGCATCATCTATAGTTGAGCATGATCTTCACGATCAACATCTTATTTCTCTTCCACAGACTTTTGTGTATACTGTTTTCTCCAAGATGGATCTTTTATAAATTATTATTATTTTCACTAATTCATTCATTCATTTCAAATACCTGGCCTGCTGCAAGAATTAATATATTCAAAAATATACTATGTATTTATACGGCAAAGTTGTTGTATCTATGGGAGACTCTTGGACAATCTAGGCAAACTCAAAGAAGATGTTTGTTCCCCCTAACTTCACTAGAATTAATTTTGTACCAAATAATAAGTTGTTACAAAAATCCAATATTTAGGAGGATTTTTTGGTCCCCTTCTGTTTTTTCTTAGTTATATTTTTAAATTTATGTTTTGATGATATTGGTAATTCTTTGAAAAATTAGTTAAATAAGTAGCAATGCTGTAATAATAAGAAGTAATGCTGTATAAAATGATTGGAAGGTACCACATCTATTCATTCAAGTGATTAAAGAAAATATGTTTTCAAGAAAAAAAAGTACTTTGGAAATTTGAGGAAACATACTTTATGATATAAAGTTAAATTCAGTGGAGCTGTCTGCTTGTATTGGAAGTCCTATATTGATTAAATCAATGATGTATTTGGTGATGAATATCCTCTACCTCTGTAAATATCTAGGATATACATTGACCCAGGGAGAATGAAAATAAAGCAATTCTTAGGTTCTAAGTCTTGTGTTTGCCTTAATGGTGCTTTCTAGACCATAACAACGTCAAAGCAATGCAATAAAAAAGAAAATAGTTCATTCTTTTGCTAGATCCCATTTTATGAGTTACCTAGAATTGCTTATCAAAAAGAAAGAATCTTGTTTACCTCATTTAGAAAGTGCAGTATTTTTTGGCCAGTGTGAATGTTTGCAGCAGCTAGGGATGATAAATCAACACAACTGTACTGAAAAAAATAAAAAGAAATTTATTTATTTAAAGTAGAAGTGCTTTAGATTCTAGAATTTTAGTTGGAAAACTCCTGTCTGTTTTGTTTTTCATATTCTAAACTTTTAAAATTAATCAAAACTACATTTTCTGTTCCAAGCAAAATTACATTTCATACATACTGCTCTGTTCCTGATTATTCTTTGCTCTGTGATTTAGTAGTGGCTTTAAGCCACGCTCTTTCCATCAAGCCTTAGATATGGCAGCAGTCTTATTCATATAATATTGTAATTGTGCTCCTTTATGCCTTCCAGTTTAAAAAGTTGCTGTAAATAGTCTTACAGATGTCTTTTGTGTTTTATGGGTGATCTCCGACAAATCTCCTATTCTTGTGCTATTTCTGTTTGTGCAGTTGTGCTAGTGTGGATAAGAGACAGATATTTATTCCTAGGCTAATTGCTTGCTGACAAATTGCAGCTTCAATTAACAGAGAAGCCAATAATAGCAGTTTACACAAGTGATGAAGCAAATTTAGAGGCCATTTCCTTGACAATTCTCAGATTAAAGACATTCTTATTACAAACATGACCCTGGCAGTCATTGTAGGAAGCATAGTAGCAAAACATCAGAACGGAAACGTCAGCAAAACGTCCCTTAGTGTCACTCACATGGTAGCGTTTTCATTCTCCTTTAGGCAAAGAACATCTATACTCTTGAAAATGATAGTGGTAGCAGCTGAATGTTATTGCTCTATTTTTTTCCATTGATCCTTCCAAAAATTATGTTTGTTCTGTGTAATATGGCATGGGTGCTCCGAAAGTAATGCCTCTTATTCTATTATTTTGGCTCTTGATGTTGGCAGTAGATGTTGGCCGTCTGGCAGTAGAGGTTGAACCTTCCCACCAAAATTCTGTTACATTTTGCTGTCATGTGTCAGATGGCAGCAGAGGGGCACTCTTACAAAATGATGTCTGACGTGGAAGTACATATGAAGCAAAGGCGTGGAACTGAATTTCTCCTTGCAGAAAAAATGGCACCCATTGACATTCATCAACACTTGCTGAAGGTTGATGGAGACCAAACAGTGGATGTGAGCGCAGTGAGGCAGAGGTAGTGCATTTCAGCAGTGGCAACAGCGACAGTGTGTCACCTCCACTGGCGCAAGATGAGGCTGTAGGTAATAGTTTCCTGAATCACATCATTATCGATGACTAGATGTGATGTCACCACTACAGGCTGGAGTAAAAATGTCAGTCCATGGATTACTGATATGTGAATTCTCCATTGAAGAAAAAGTTCATGACATAGACCTCATCACGTAAAGTGGTGTGCAATGTCTTTTGGGATAGGAAAGGGTTGATCCTTCTGGATTTCCTGGAACATGAGCAAGCCATCAGCTCAGACCACTATATCATGACACTAAGCTGAAGGCTCAGATTTGCAGAGTCAGGCCAGAGAAGACAACAACCTTTCTCTTTGCAACATGATGACACCAGGCCCCATATCACTTAGAAGACTGTGGAGCACATTGCCAGTCTTGGCTGAACTGCCTTACCACACCCACTGTACAGCCCAGATTTGGCGCCTTTTAAATTCCATCTGTTCAGGCTGATGAAAGATAGATTTTGTGGGCAATGTTTTCTGAGCAACTACACCATCATAGCAGCTGTGAAATAGTGAGTTACCTCTGCCGGCGCAGATTTTTATGAATGTAGCATGCAGTGTTCTGTTTGTTTCTGGCGAAAATGCATAGCCATTGGTGGTGTCTATGTTGAAAAAGAGTTTTTTTTGTAGCTGAGAATTTTCTCTATCAAACAATGTTATTATTCCCTTTGGATCTGTTGTAGTTTCCATGGAAATAAATAGGAGGCATTACTTTTGGAATGACCTACAGGTACATGTATTGCATNTGGCCAGTGTGAATGTTTGCAGCAGCTAGGGATGATAAATCAACACAACTGTACTGAAAAAAATAAAAAGAAATTTATTTATTTAAAGTAGAAGTGCTTTAGATTCTAGAATTTTAGTTGGAAAACTCCTGTCTGTTTTGTTTTTCATATTCTAAACTTTTAAAATTAATCAAAACTACATTTTCTGTTCCAAGCAAAATTACATTTCATACATACTGCTCTGTTCCTGATTATTCTTTGCTCTGTGATTTAGTAGTGGCTTTAAGCCACGCTCTTTCCATCAAGCCTTAGATATGGCAGCAGTCTTATTCATATAATATTGTAATTGTGCTCCTTTATGCCTTCCAGTTTAAAAAGTTGCTGTAAATAGTCTTACAGATGTCTTTTGTGTTTTATGGGTGATCTCCGACAAATCTCCTATTCTTGTGCTATTTCTGTTTGTGCAGTTGTGCTAGTGTGGATAAGAGACAGATATTTATTCCTAGGCTAATTGCTTGCTGACAAATTGCAGCTTCAATTAACAGAGAAGCCAATAATAGCAGTTTACACAAGTGATGAAGCAAATTTAGAGGCCATTTCCTTGACAATTCTCAGATTAAAGACATTCTTATTACAAACATGACCCTGGCAGTCATTGTAGGAAGCATAGTAGCAAAACATCAGAACGGAAACGTCAGCAAAACGTCCCTTAGTGTCACTCACATGGTAGCGTTTTCATTCTCCTTTAGGCAAAGAACATCTATACTCTTGAAAATGATAGTGGTAGCAGCTGAATGTTATTGCTCTATTTTTTTCCATTGATCCTTCCAAAAATTATGTTTGTTCTGTGTAATATGGCATGGGTGCTCCGAAAGTAATGCCTCTTATTCTATTATTTTGGCTCTTGATGTTGGCAGTAGATGTTGGCCGTCTGGCAGTAGAGGTTGAACCTTCCCACCAAAATTCTGTTACATTTTGCTGTCATGTGTCAGATGGCAGCAGAGGGGCACTCTTACAAAATGATGTCTGACGTGGAAGTACATATGAAGCAAAGGCGTGGAACTGAATTTCTCCTTGCAGAAAAAATGGCACCCATTGACATTCATCAACACTTGCTGAAGGTTGATGGAGACCAAACAGTGGATGTGAGCGCAGTGAGGCAGAGGTAGTGCATTTCAGCAGTGGCAACAGCGACAGTGTGTCACCTCCACTGGCGCAAGATGAGGCTGTAGGTAATAGTTTCCTGAATCACATCATTATCGATGACTAGATGTGATGTCACCACTACAGGCTGGAGTAAAAATGTCAGTCCATGGATTACTGATATGTGAATTCTCCATTGAAGAAAAAGTTCATGACATAGACCTCATCACGTAAAGTGGTGTGCAATGTCTTTTGGGATAGGAAAGGGTTGATCCTTCTGGATTTCCTGGAACATGAGCAAGCCATCAGCTCAGACCACTATATCATGACACTAAGCTGAAGGCTCAGATTTGCAGAGTCAGGCCAGAGAAGACAACAACCTTTCTCTTTGCAACATGATGACACCAGGCCCCATATCACTTAGAAGACTGTGGAGCACATTGCCAGTCTTGGCTGAACTGCCTTACCACACCCACTGTACAGCCCAGATTTGGCGCCTTTTAAATTCCATCTGTTCAGGCTGATGAAAGATAGATTTTGTGGGCAATGTTTTCTGAGCAACTACACCATCATAGCAGCTGTGAAATAGTGAGTTACCTCTGCCGGCGCAGATTTTTATGAATGTAGCATGCAGTGTTCTGTTTGTTTCTGGCGAAAATGCATAGCCATTGGTGGTGTCTATGTTGAAAAAGAGTTTTTTTTGTAGCTGAGAATTTTCTCTATCAAACAATGTTATTATTCCCTTTGGATCTGTTGTAGTTTCCATGGAAATAAATAGGAGGCATTACTTTTGGAATGACCTACAGGTACATGTATTGCATCAGAGATTTCCTGGAAAACAATGAATAAAACTGTTTCTCTCACTGGAGATAAAATTGACAATTCTGTAATTAAATCATTAGCATTTATAGGAAGTTGTGAAGCAGTCTCAAGTTCAAGATTAGCCAGTTTCGTGGTGAGATGTCATTTTATAAACACATGCAGGAAAATGCTCCTCAGGTGCACGTGCTGGGCAGAAGCACTCTTACCCCTGAGTACCTCCTGAATGTGTAGCCTGATGTTGTGTTTCTCTTGATGCTGACCCCCATGCTCCAACATATATATTATATTGACAACAAAGTTAATTCATAACAGCAAACACAGAAATCCTTTCTGGGAATCTGTCTTTGAATGCTGGAGGAAAAAGAAACTCTGGGAGAACTTTGTCCATCCACAGCTTTTTGATAAGTTTAGATCATGGCAATAGATCACTCGACCCATCTAGTCTCTTCATTGATTCCCCCATCAGCAGGCACTAACACCCTGTGCCTATCTTACTAGAGAGGTACCCTCTTGATATTTGATTAAATAAACATTTGAGAAACTAGATCTTTAATTTCTTAGTTTCTGATGCTGTGCAGGTAAATAAGTGATCATTAAATAAACTTTATTTTACTGTGGAACAAATTCTTTTCAGGAATGAAGTTATGAAATTTAAAATATAAAGCCTGGCTTGAAATGAGTGCACTTCCTGAATGCATGACTCAACAAATGAGTGCTTCCATTAAAAACAGCTTTTAATGTATACTGTAGCTGAGCAGACAGGCTGCACTGCAGAACTAGACACGAAGAGTGCTAAATCGCTGTCGAAAGTGCTCTTTGGTATAGAACTTGAGCATAGAGTGGACTGAAAAGCAATAATGCAGTACTTCATTTTTCCTGTTAAGCTTGGTATTATGCCTCAATGAAGTCTCTTTACCACACACATGAAATACTGTATCAGAGAATAAATAAAACACCAGAGGGATTGACTTCAGAAGTGCTAAGCAGGAACGAAGCAAGGCCAAATGACCATTTCACTAATCTTTCTAAAGTCTGAGTAGGAGTTGGACAGTCGATTTTAGGTATTGTTTCTTTAAAACACTAAAGATGTGACAGTCATAAAGTAAGCTGATGAAAGAATTGGCTATTTAAATTAAACCCAATTTGGAAAAACAATGCTATAAATATTTTTTCAAAGGTTTGTGGTAAAATTATTGCTTGTGCAGAATTAATTGTTATGTCTTTGTTTAGATTTTCCATTTCTTTTAATGACCTGCGTTAGTGTTTTTTGTGGTTGACTACCCTAGAAAATTAGGAGTCCATTAGTGTATAGATTGCTATGTAGATTTGAAATGCTGGATGGGCAAGGGAAATTCATGTCAGGGAACAGAATTTATTTGCAGAATACATCTGAATGAAGTATAGGAAGATGGATTAAAAGCAAAATTTCTTTTTCTTTTCCAGGTGGTTCAAATTTAGTGGTGACTGTGGTCAAGATTATGGTTGTTTTTGAACCCTTTACTGACTGCTACATTCAGTGTCATCTTAATTCATGAAGCCTCTGGGGTATTTTCATAACAGTAGATATGTTTTCTTAATAATATTTTAATCTAAGCAAAACTTTTCTAAATAATAGGAAGAAAATGTATATTTTTTGGTGGTAGTTCTGTCAGCTGTACAGTTGGACAGATGTTCATCTTGATCATGTCCAAGAACAATGTCATATTTCTAGTGAGCTAACAAGTACATATTTTCAACAGATTTAAGGCAAAATGTTAGTAGAGGTCCTGTATGACTGATTCTAGCTTCTCTTTATTTCGCTAGCCACTCATTTTGTATCTGAACAAGCCAACGCACTTCTAGTCCTCAGAAAATCCTCCATTTTCTCCAAGAATAAAAAATAGCCCATTGTACATCAAATAAACATTTTAAGCCCGACTATAATGTAAAGAAGAGTTATTACTTTACAATCTAAGCCTTGTTCTGTTGTCCTGTTTAGAACACATCGTTTTATACACAGAAGAATGTCTCCAGCATACAGAATGCGTCAAACTAATGGTCTATACTGTCATTGTCAGAAAGGATGCATATTTCACTCCAGCAGGACCAGGAAGTGTACTGAAAATATTGCAGTAGTTTTCTGATCATGAATCACTAAAAGGAGCAGAAGAAGAAATGTGAGTGTGCACAGGCAGTCAAGTGGTCATTATTGTTGGGAAATATAATACCTGGAGGTGCTACATGACCATCACGGAATACATGACCCTGCATAGAAAATTCTGCATTTGACACATGGGATTGAGCTTAAGATCTAGTTGTTCAATTTGGGAAAAAAAAAAAAAAAATTTCTTAGCTCAAACTTTGCATCCTGAAAGCCCCCGATCAGTTGTCACTGAGCTGTGAATCTGTCTCAGTTCATTAGCAGCTCTGTTTGACGTGAGAGTTTTCAAAATCTCTACACTTACACATTTTTATAGCTGTAATTGCTTCCATCTGATCATCTCAGCACCTAAATCCTACTTAAGCCCAATCAGAAATCCAAAGCTATGTGCTTGTCTGCAGGGGTTCTTGACAAGTCCTAATGGGTACGGTAGCTTTGGAGTGAATTGAATGTGTACAGGCACTACTGTGCAGTTGTGATTGTTTTGTATGAAACTGCAGCTGCAGAAGAGAGGTTTGCTGTGTTTTACTTTCAAATACAAACCAGAGAGTCTTGGGAGCAGGGACTTGGTAATCAGATTTGCCTTTTTCACAAATCTTCAATTCTTTTCAGCAGTGTGTCATAGCTTCACTGAGAGAAGAATAAGAAAGTCTTCCAACTTTGTCCATTACCTGATACTAAGTGTTCTCAAAGGAGGCTTAGGAATGTTGATTTAGGATCCTTCAGACTGAGAAAGGTGTTGGGTCTTAGCCTTCTACCGCCTGAGCAAATGCTTTTTGTTAACTTTTATTTAAATAGTGGATACTTCATTTTTTCAAGTTTTCTGGCTACTGAGTGGTCAATTGAATCTTTCCTGAAGCCTTATCTCTGCATTTAGGCTGTAGAGAAGAGCAGGTTTTCAGTAATATCCCTGTGCTTATTGTCCCATTAGCTGTCTAGGTGTTTGAGAGCAGCACTTTTTTGAATTGCTTAATCCCTTCATATCCTTCATAGAGAAGATCTGCTATTAATGAACAGTAGGCTGCTCTGCACCTAAAATCTAGATGTCAGGGCTCCAGCCTTGCACTTGATAGAAGTTTTTATGGGGGTAAGTTATATCTGTACCATTAAGAATGAGAATAGAAATAATATGATACTTAGGTCTTTGAAGTGCTGAGAGCTTCCTTTTTTATACATCTGGTAAGTGCTTTATTTTTAGTAGAAGGAAAAAGAAAAGCTGACATTCAAGTACCTCACATAACGTGAGTAAGAAGATGGTTCATCCATAGTTGTTAGTGGTAAATGTTGATATTGTCATTAGACCACACAGCAAATGCATATTGGTATGAAGAAGGAGTCCACATTGATTTTAAAATGCAGTTTCTGTACCTTCAGAAGGAGACCTCGATCAAAGAGTGGGACTGATGGAATAGCATTCAGCTGTAGCATGTGGGGATTTTTTTTGTCCATAAATCCAGAGGCTAAGAAACTTCATCTTAAAATAGAAATACCTCAACAATGCTTTAAGTTTAAAATCACGGGGGGAGAGGTTGTTAAAATAACAAGCAGTGCAGGGAGATGGGGAATGGTGGGTTGTGGTCTGTCCATAGCAGTTCCTCTCTGATGCTCTTTGGTCCTCATACTTTTCCCTTCTCCAGCCTGAGTACTCCCTTCAGTCCTTCATGAACTTTCCCTGCAGAAAGAAGTATGGACCTATAGGGTCGCTACTGTGGGCTGCAGTCCTTCAGGACAAGCTCCTCCACAGGCTGCTGGGGAACGTCTGTTCTGTCCCCTGGAGCACCTCCTCCTTCTCCGACCTTGGTGTTCACAAGGCTCAGGCTTTTTCCTCCCTCTTCACTCTCTGTCCAAAATTTTCTCTCCTTATTGAACATGTTTTGCCAGAGGTTCCACCATCTTGGCCTGGCTGTGCCCTGTGGTAGGGCTGTTGGAGCCCCTTGGTACGAGCTATGTCCGGCACAGGGCAGCTCTGGCCTCTCCTCACACAGCAGCAGCTGCGGGCACCTCGACATCTGCACCCAGTGCAGTAATGTAACTTTTAATTCTCACTAAAAGCAGCTAGAATTAGTGGATAGAAGTCCTTTTAAAGCACTATTGGTTGTTTTTTTAAATTTATAGCACCCAAGGTGGGTAGCGGCGGTGCAACCGTATGTAATGCCTAGCACAGTTGCTTACCTCACAGTTTAGGCTTCTGTAGTATAATGTTCAAATGAAGTGCAATTTGTGGCTTGAACTTAAAAGGTATTGCTGAGCTGGTTAGTAGAAAATCACTAAATGTGATGTGACCTGCTCCTAAAGAGATTTCTAAGAGAGAGGTGAAAGAAACATTTTAGTTTCCTGAAGCTATTAAGAGGGCAAGTCGATTTCTGACCACAAGGGCTGAACAACTGCCATGACACAAGCTTAAGTAGGAGATGAATGCAAAATGCCACTAAATTTTTTTCACCTGTTTACTATTTTTTTTTTCAGCACCTTACTACAACTTTACTATTTATGTTATTGTGAATTGCTTGATGTTGCCTTGCAATGTGGGGCTGTCTTGTGAAACAGGCAGCAGCCTGAGGATACTATTGCAGTAGATGACAGGGTGTGTGATGGTCCATCCTGGAGAAACCCAACTCTTCACAGTTAAGAGAAGCTATGGTAGGAATCTCAAGTTGTTAATGTGGATAAATGTATGGAAAATGTAGAAGGAGATGTGGCAATATCTAGTTTGTCCTATAAGTATTGTGGGTCACACGAGGACTAGATCATTTAAAAAAAGATGTGATGATGCTTTAGAAACTGCCACTACTACTACTAATACTACTAAAGAACTAGAAAAATATATACAGTTGTACTAGGCATGCTGTAGAAATAATGTGAATCAGATGTGGCAGGGATGCAGTTAAATGCAGATCAGTCTTGTGGATCACGTGATAACTTACATATGGGAATGCTAGTGGTATCTCTAGGATCCTGACATTACTGAGCAGAAAGGGAAGGACAGGGAAGAAAGAAGAGTTGATTTAAAAGAAGAGGGATTAGAACATGGCACAAGAAAAGTGAGACAGAAGAGAGTATGAAACCAAATTACATGCTAACTCTGCAGGGAACCAAAGTTAAAGGCTGAAAGTTGAAGGTTGCGCTTCAAGGGGCAAACAGATGATAATATTACTACACCATTTTCCTCCACGAGTCTTAAAGTTGATGAAAAAGTTCTAAACCTCTGGATTCCTGGGGTTGTCTAAGCAGTAAAAACACTATCTCCATAGAATAAATTTTTCTGCCTTTTGTGACAGGTGTATAAAAAAGATAACAGCCTACTTCTGTTACAAGTTATTCAATTAACAGAAGTAGTAGAGATCTGTTCTGGGACCTGAAATTGCCAATTCAACTAATGAACTGTGCAAAGGTTTTGAGTTGGTCCCATGTGACTTGTGTAGGAGAGGGCTTCTTTCTCACCATTGCATTTTTTAATTAGAAAATTTCACTAATGAGTATGTTAAAAAGGCGTTTAAGTCAAGAATCAAGTTAAGAAAAGTGTGCCACCAGCATATTTGATGGGGTAGGTCATAGTGTCAATCTCCACTTGAGGTGGTAGTGGACTCATTACTAGATTTTCTTTGAAGAAAAGTGAGTTTTCAATCCCAAAACCAAAAACATCTCATGATTTTTTAGAATAAAGTCTATAGACATTTCAACTAAAATATTACCTTTTTCTGGTTTAGTAACCATCTCAATCCTAATGGCCTTTCTTACTTCCCTTTCTTTTCTTGAAGAAACTGCCGATCTCTGTGGTTTCCTACAATGCAGCTGCTCTTTGCCGCTTTGCCATGCTCCCCTTTCACCTTATCATGGCCCACGTAATTCTGCCTCTGCTTGAATTCTAGAAATGAAGAAGATGAAGCTCTGAAGAGAGCTGAACAGGATAAAGGAACCAAAAGACTCACTACAAAGAGGAGTGAGGGTGGGGAGGAAGAGGAGAAGAAAATTTTTTTTTTAAGAAATTTTATATTTTCATAATTTTATAGATATTAAATAGTAGTGTGGTCTGAATTTCACTTCTTAGTCTAAATGTGGAATCATATTAATCAAAAGATCTATTAAGAGAAGACATGAAAAATCTCATCAAGATTTTTCTGAGTTTTTTTTCCAAACTTGTCTTATTTTGTGTGATTATTCAGTTGCATCAGTAATTTTCTTTTTTTTTTTCTAACATTAAAGATGTGGAATTATTTTTTTCCCTTCTTTCTTTAGGTAGGACTCTGTCTTATGTTTTCATTTCAGTCACTCCAGGACAGAATATTCTAGCCATGCTCTTACTGCCTCTTACTTCCTGCTGCTCTCCACAAAGTAGTCTTTATTTTATTTTATTTTTGTTTTTTATTGCAGAACATCAAAAACAGAACCACAGTTTTATCTTAGTCTGTTTAGTAATGGCTACCCTTCTATAAAACTATCCTTTACAGCATTTTTCAAGCATCTTTTCAAGCATGGGCTTAAACTTGACTCTGATATGTCTATGATCTCCATGTTACTGATCTGTTGTGTAATCAAAATGTTTTGGAGTGAGTTGTTTATTCTTCTGAACTAAATCAGATGAAATCAAATACAAAGTCAGGGGATATTTTGTATATCAAATGTTAAGGCTGTTTTTTTATCTTGTATCTTCTTTTCTGAGAAAATCTGGATCCAGTTCTAGTAACACTATTTTAAAATGCCTGCTTTTTAAAGTTTATCACCCTGGGCTTTTGTTTGTTTATTTTTATTGAGCCATGTATTCTTATGCCTTAGTCAGAAAACAGGAAATGACATTTTGAAAGGAGTTTAAATGCAGGATGTGTGAAATGGTATTATCAGCGAACCATGGAAAAACAAGGAGTAGTTTCCAAATTATACCCGTATTAATACAGAGAGTTTTTTCCCTTTGATTGCAATCAGAAGGGTCTGTCATTTATGAGTTTTCTTTCATAGAACATTAGGAAGAAAATAAATACCATCCAGGCATCAGAAAACATCCCTAGCTATGTGTTAGTTGTAGTTAGTCTTTGTGTTGGCAGTATCTACATTGCATATGACAGATAGCTTCAATGGGCAATAAGAATGTAATCCACTCTTTCATTATTCAGGCTAATAATACAGCGCTGTCCTTTAGAGACAGCCTCATAAAGCTTTAGTTTCTGACTCAAATGGTATTACAGGGGTGAGCTAGACTTCTAAACTGTGGCAATCTGGTAATTAGAATCCACAGTGTGGCTCAAATAAAGTAGTATCTCTAGTATAATGAGAAGGATGAGCAAAAAAGCCAGGAAGAAAATGAGACATGGATTCTTATCTACACTATTTCCTCAGCTGGAATTGTTGCCATTAGGTATGTCTAAAGACAGGTGTTTGCCAACAGTGTGAGTGTGATACCCTCTACTTCTGTGTATAGTGCTTCCCCATTTTATAGAGTATTTAGGAGACTCTTTGTGTGCCCTTTGACAGTGTGTCTTATCTTTTTCCAACTTTCTGCAGGCCAAGAGATAAGCGGGAATAATTGTAGCAAGATCCCATGAGTCTTTTGCTTTACAAAGCCTGGAGAATATTGTGCACGTGGTTACTGCTGCGTTTCTGGCTTTTCCGGGAGCCCCTTTCATCCTGCTGCCTGTTTGTGCTTAGATGCAGCTGGTTTCCTCTCTCTCTAGCTCTCTAGGGTGCTCCTGCTCTCCAGGCTCTGACTCCTCCTGCCATGTCATTTGAGGTGTTTAATGATCTGGCATAGAAATCATTGAAAATGTTTGTTCCTTAGAGTACAAAGGTAAGGGTGCCAGTTAAGCTTCTATCTCCAGTGTGTCCCTTGTCTTAGATCACATCCAACCACTCTGCTGATGCATGGTGGAGTGCGCACATGAGCGCTTCTCCCTTTCCTTGCCATCTCCCCCAAACAGTTTCAGTACATCATAATTGTCACATGTAACAGATTTCACACTTAAAATCTGACACCTAGGAATTTCATGGCAGATTTTTTGCTAGGAGCTTCATCTTCTAGCCAAGCTGTTTCCCTCTTCTTACAAAGCAGGTGAAAAAAATGGTTTTGGCTTCTGTTTTCACAAGTTGACGTTTATATAAGCAGCTGAATTGCGATGGGTAGTGGCCACCTTTGTAGCTGTCTTTGACTTCTTCAGTGCCTCTCACTTTGAAAGCCATACACTTCCTTGTCATGTTAAGGGTCACCTTCAGAGGTCAGCCACTTTGATGAAAAATAATGTAACAATCATAGCTGTGTGTAGTAGTTGATTCACCATTCAAAACATGTCAAGCCCAATTTCTTGCTTAATGTATAGGACATTCTCATCTCTTCATAAAATAGTTTTCATGTGACTATTTATTTATTTATTTATTTATGGCTGCTTTTAAGGTGGTAATAAGTCAATCCTTTCTGCTTTTGTCTATACAGTTTAATTCCTTGACTTGCAAAGGCTGTAGTCTTTGACTGGTGCCATGGCGTGGACTGGAGTTAAACTGTATAATAATGCACATGAGTCATTTTTTGCAGGGTCAGAGCTGAGGTCTGATTTCATCACAGACTGATTGCAGGTAATTTCTTCCAGTTCCAGTGTTGTCTCTTTATGAGATGTTCCCAAAAATTTATGTAGAAGCTATTTAAAATCATTAGGTCTAGGAAGCTGTATTTGAAGTAGCTGGAGTAAAAACCACACTGGGATATATGAGTTTTACATAAGTTCAATCCTTAATGTTACATCCTGTTTTACAAAGAAATCCTCACATATGAGAAATAAAGGAATCCTGATACTGTGCTTGGTGTTTCACCCAGTGAAGTTATCAGATGCACAGGTAAAGATAATGTTCCTTCTGTTTGGGAAATGTGACACGTCTTTCTCATTTGGATCCAAGTGAATAGCAATGCCAGTGCATTACTGTTGCTCTCATTTGTTTACTTGGAAAGATTTGTTGAAAAGGCAGTTTTGGCTTATAGTGACAACAGACATGTGGACCAGCTGTCATGTACATGAACACCCACTGATTTGGCTTTGAATGAAAAGTCTTGGGCAAAGAAGGAGGTGATGAAGTGCTAGTTATGGCACTGTGCATGCAAGTTGTGGAGAAGTGTGAAAGTTGTGGGAAGGACACATTGCACTGAAGTCTGTGAGTACATGGCTGGAATGGCAGCTGGAGTTAATTGGTGATCCTCCTGCAAGGAGAGCATTTTAACTTTTTCAGTTGCGTGCTGCTTTCATTCAGTTTGCTTCATGTTCTGCCCATAAAGTGCCATCCAGCTGACAGCCCCATCCTGGAAACAAACATGAAGCCATGGTATGAAGGTACTCTTTCCTTTGGCATCCCTCTGATGCTAAGCATTTTGGAGAAAGAGAGGATCAAAAAAGCTTTCACCAGGCAAGGCCTGGATTAAAAAGCAGAAAAGGAACAACTAGGGACCTAATGTTACAACAAACAAACCATTACATGGCCATTACCTGGAGTCTGTTATCTGACATCCAAAACTCCTTCTCCACTGCCTGTTGATCTGGGTAACTGTGCAATACACATGGGGGACATGCAAGTCTGCTCAATACAATGGTTCTTTGTTCACAGTACTCTGAGTGCTGGGAGGGAATTTGTCAGAATGAATGCTTCCGATCCCCAAATATCTCCTACTATCTTCATTTTAGTGAAGATGATTCGGTGGTTCTGCAAGTTTGGGTCATGTCTGTAGAAGATTTATACAGTATAAAAGCAACAGGCAAGATTTTCCTCCTTTATTGGGGTAGGTTGCAACACTGTAGAGGTTCTGTCTTGTCTGGCTTTTTTGCCTAGAATATTTCCCATTCAGCTGCAGTGTTAAAAGAAGTGTTTTGCAGTTCAAGAACTGTCATTTACTTAGCTCGTGGCTAAAGTATTTACATCTTCACTGCAGGACAAATGATAAGGCAGTCCAGTAACAGCTCTTGTAAGACATGAATCTTCTTGCATATGAGATGCTGTGAATTATTCTTGTGGCAAAACATAATGAAAGTTAACTAATGGTTAATTAACTAAAAATTTATATTCAAAACTTAATTTTTATAGATTTTTTTCCCGAATCCACATTATAATGAATCTATTTAATGATGCACTGAGAAGAATGCATTTTCTTAGAATAACTGCTTAATAAGGAAGTCATAATGCTATGGATTTATAAGCTGTAGTTCATACTGCAAGTATATTTATTTCTACATACATTGCACACAGCTAGCTCAAATTTCTCTTATTTTTTCTCTTATTTTTCTCAGAAATATAGAACAATGTTTTACTTAAATAAGCCGTGTTATATGATTGACATTTTCCAGAAAATGTCAAAATAAATGTTTCAATTATAAGAGCTGTTTTTCTTATGTTCATAGAAAAGATCTCGTTGGATGTTCAAAAATAAGATGCAAATACATCTACAGAAAGTTATCAAATGCAATCTAAGGTAAATCTCTGTGCTGTATTATTTTGTGTGTTTTAAAATTAGATTTTTATTTGTAGTAAGTGGAGCAAAACAGCAGATTCTGTAATTTCCAAATATTTTTTGTTCCTAAAAGCTATCTAGCACTGTCTGAATAATACACATTTTTTCCTCTTTCTGTGCATTGTCAAAATCTTTTCAGGCCTTTCCAAGAAATAAACAACTTAACTATTTGAATAGGTAACAGACAAATATGAAGATTTACACTGTGCCTGTACAGCTGTCTGTAAAACTGAAGTCCTGGGAGTGTGGTTCAGCTCTGGTTTACATTCTGTTTTTTAGATAGGAAATTCATTTATTTAAATGTAAAAAAACAAAAAACCCGCTACCATTTCTGTCATACCAAATCGAAAGGATAATCATGCATCTCAATTTGTGAAGTGTTACTGGGGCTCTAATCAGAAAGTATTATGTAATAAGCTTAAGTATATTTCTGATGATATTTTCCTCATCAGTGCATCTGATTTAATTTCTATATTTGATTATGAAGGACAGTGATATAGAGGTTGGTATAATTTTGAAGAAAATTGAAGGATGAATATTCTTATGAGAAAAAAAGCTCTTTTTGAACTTTTAGCTTCCCTAGTTATTTAAAATATTTTACATTCTGTCCTGTCATTTTCTCTTAACCTAAATGTACATAATTTCAGATCTGTGTGATTGCATTAAGGAAATAGGAAGCACGTAAGGTCATTTTGTTGAAGCAATTGTGGGTTCTAGTCCACTTTTATGTTTATACATCTAAGGATGCTGTTTTCTGAGGGACAATGTAGCAGATGATTAAGCAACATGTAGCAGATAATTAAGACCTTTTTTCCATTGGCTATCAAAAGAAATGAAATACCTTACTGTCCTTATCATCTAAATCTTGTGAATTAAGATTTTAGCATGAAGTATGTGGAGAGTATGTATTCGTACATGTCCACTTTCCATACCATTATTTATGGAGGCAGGGCTCCCCAGCTAACAGAAACCTCAACAAGATGGCATTTCTTAAAGACGTACGGTAGCTGTAAATCGTTCTTGCCAGTAGTACTGTTACTGTCTCCCAGTTGCTGCCTGCCTTCTCCAGATGAGCACTGTCTGCCCCATGCCATGCCATGCCAGCTGGCCCAAGCTGTCATGCAGAGGTTGGTGCCAGCCCGGTAGCTGTGCAGCAGCGCAGTGCTTCACCTGGCTCCTCACCTTCCTGGCAGTGGCTCACTGGGGCAGCGAGGTGCTCATGACCTTTGGGATGTGATGTGAAGGTGCCTGGTGTGGCCGTGCACTGGGCCAGCCTGGCTTGGCAGAGGTGTGGCTTCAGGTCTGTGAACTGACGTGACCATGCTCTGTCCTGAGCTGGGAGCGGAGAGCAGTGTGCTGGGCTGCGTAGCAGATGGTGAACTTTGGTGGCCAGAGCACCTTCTGCATTTCAAAGAGAGAGTAATGCAACCATGGCTAATTGAGGATTTTAATTTTTACTGTCATTGTGAGCCTTAAACAAGATTGAGACCTTTGACTTTAAGAAAGGAGGGAAACATGCTGATTGAAGCTGTAGCCAAGCAAAGCATGTGCCCTTGGAGGTGCTATTGGAGACAGCTCTAGAAAGGGCTCTCCACAGAAGAGCTTTGTGAACTTTTCTTGCTGCTCAGTATAATTTTCAAACAGCCAATTTCATCTCAATTACTATGCTCCCATCTATTCAATTAACTGCTCTTCATAAGAAATGATTATGCCTTTTTCCCCCCAAAATCAGTATTGCTGCAACCTACTATAGGGAAGCTGATTTAGCAGGGGGTTGGGCTAGGTGATCTCCAGAGGTTCCTTCCAACCCCTATGATTCTGTGATTACCTTGTTACTGAGAGGTGAAATATAGCAATGACTGAGCTTGTGATGTTGTGGGTTCATCAGCAGCGCATGGCGCTTATTGAACTAGAATATGCTGACACTCAAATATCATCTGGGCGTCGTATTGTTGATGGGGATCTCAAGAAGCATTGATTTGGTGCCTGAACATAAGACAGAATCATCTAACCCTGCGTTATTCTTGATCATATTTTTCCCTGATCAACTTTCCAGATAACTCAGAACCCTCCACTAGTAATGTACTCTGATGCTTTGCTATTATAGAAAGTGTTTCTGAACATCCATCTGTAACTTGTGTGTGTTTCTCTGTCTTTGCTGTCCACCACTGATAAAGATCTTTCTTGATGTGCTATCATCAAGCACATATTGTGTTTTGGCTGAGGCTTTACCAATACTGAATAGAAAATTACTTAGTGTGTCCTGTAGACTTTGCTTACATTTATTTTAATTAGCGTAGTATTAAAGCACCGTATTTAGCTTGTGGTTCATCATAGCCTCTACTTCCTGTTTTTTTTTTCTTTTAAAGATGATTTATTTTTGTATAACTGTCATCTCACCAGTTACTCATCTTCAGTATTTTTCTACTTGCTTGTTCTACTGCTTGAGTATAGGAGAGCTTCTGCAGTTCCTTCCCACCTCCCCTCCCAGCCCTCTCCCCAAAACTCTAATTCCTCAAAACAATCTTGAATTCAGTCTTTTTCCTACAAACATTATGTCCTGTTCTTCCCAACTTTGTGTCATTTTTATGTTCAATAAACTTACTTTCTAATCCATCCTCTGGCTGCTGCTGAGAATATTGAATAGCAATAAACCCAGGAGGATCCCCGAGACAGTTTTTGTTTTTTTCCATCCTCCCATGAACATCAAGTTGCAAAGCACAGCTGCTTCTAACAGAGGCCCTTGGATGTTCCTCTGGCTTATAGAGTGTCTGTGCAATATCATTGTACTGGTGGCCAAGTACTTTGCATTAAAAATCCAACTAGTTTTTGTTTACACTTTCAAAAATCCTTTTGAGACACATCTTTTAATCTCAGTATATTTAAAGCTTAAAATGGATGCTAAATGAAAGTAAAACCAGGGTCTCAAATTGTATTTTTGTTCATTGCTCTGCATGATACAATTGCAAATGTAAATATAGCTTGGGAGTTCAGAGATAATTTTGAAGTTTAGTTGTATTAAAAGCATTTACCATCTTAAGAAGATGTATTTGAAGGAGAGAATAAATATGTGTCTATGTATGTGTACTTTAGCAAACAATTTGCTGCTTTCATTAAGTATCCATTGCTTTATCTTTTTAAATGAGGAAAAAATGGCTACGCTATTTTTTTTTTCAATTGTTATTGAAAGTCTTCTTTAACTGGGAGCTGTCCTGAAGAAAAAAGTAAAGCATTGCTGTAAATGAAGTCTGAGATAGCTGTCAGCAGACTAGAATCTCAGTTGGCAAAATTCAGGGTAGGGCTTTTGGTTGAATCTCTGCCAGTTTGCATTGTCAGAGACTCGTCTCAAATATTGAAAAAGACATGAGAGAGCCTGTTTTCTCATCAAGGAAAAGTAGAGTTGATTTTATACTTCTGTAAGACTATACTGATTTCAGTTTAAGGCAGAGTTTTGTCATGAATGTATCTGGCTGGACCAATCTAAGGTATACATACTAAATTTAATATTTCCCAGCATCTATAAAGGCAGTATGATTTCACTGCACAGTAAAATAATTGAAATCTCTCAGGTATGAGAGTTTTACTGATCATTAAATGATGACTTTTGAACAGCTACTGCAATTTCAAAATCCATAGCTTTATGAAAAATGACTGCTAAATAAATATGTACAGTAAATCAAACAATTTTACAGTATTATGGGGAATATACACAGAGAATAAAGACTAGGATAGGATGTGCGCTAAACAAATATTTTAAAGCACATTGTGATGGGTAATAAATGATGCATAGTCATATTGAATGCTTCTAAAATTCATATGTGACTAGAGTTAAGCAAATTCTTTCAAAGTCTTCATCTGAAGATCACATCTGTATTCTTTTCCATGATGTAGTGGTTCATGGATTCTCCCAGCATTTTTATAAATCAGCCATCATCTCATTTTTTCTTTTCAATTTTTATCACCAGTGTAATTTTCAGAGCCTGCATGATCTTTAGAAGTAAATTGTTACATTTGAAGTAATGCACTATGCTTTTTCCTCTTTGCATTCTTTTTTGCCATGCTTGTGGATTTACAGCATCTGAATGTGTTTCTACTGCTAGTTTTCATACATTTCTGTAAGAGATGCATGCATTTCTGACTATTTTCCTAAGTCTGCTGCGTCAAACTTCATTTTCAATTGCATAATTTTAATCTATTTGTACTTAAAATCTCAAGTTGAGACTGCTACTACAACGGTAATATTTCTGGCTGTCTTTGAAGTAGTAAAATGAAATAAAAATGTTCAGAGCTTATTTAGGGATATATTTTCAGTGAGTGTTTGCAGACTTAGGAGCTGAGACAATGCCTGAGCTTCTTTGTGTTACCTGAAACTACCTAGTTTCTCCAGCTCCAGAGCTGCCTCCTTGACTTCAAACAGTTACACAGTCCCTTTGTTGTTGGTGCTTTTCCTTCCCACGGCTGCAGTGAAAATTTCCACAGTGCAAACACGATGCCATCTTCAAGCTGTCAGCTTCATTTTCGTTTATTTTATTTTATTTTTTTTAGAGGCATAAATGGCAACAGTTAAAGCTAGAAGCTAAGAGAGAACTCACATGCTGCTGTACAAGACATGCAAGGTTATCAGACAATTACCAAAAAACAATTTGGAAACATCTGTCTGTTGTGTGATAAAAGCAACATTTCTTAGAGCCATCTGTCTGCTTTTGGATTAGCTTTAGATTGTGGAAATAACCTGCCTTTGATTAAGGTGATGAGGTTATTTTTCCTTATTACAACTGTGACTAAAATTATAAGTAGACTTAATGCGATATATAATGATTCTGAAAGGGAAATATGTTTGTCTTAGACTGGAAATAATGCAACAGATTAGAGGAACATTTAAGTGCTGGATCTTTTCTAATTTTTTTTTCTTTATCATTTTGGAACATTTTTCTTACGAGACTAGGGGCATAGTCCAAGCAGATTCTGTTTCATCAAAATTTTCTTGCTTAGAAAAATTCAAAATTATCGGGCAGGTATTCAGTCCCTGTAGGTTTTGTTTTCTGTAATTTTCGTCGTGATGATGGTGTGTGGGGAGATTGTTACTGTGTTATTTTGTTTTGTTTTACCCTGTTGTAGTTCCAATGAATAGGTTTTTGAGAAACAACTCTTTTTGTTTTTACCCTTTTGAAGATGGCTAAATTCTTGCACATTACACCAGTGTATCATTTTATTTCCTCCAGTTTGTTAGAGTTAAAGTTGTGCTCGTCTGTAAAGAGGGTGAGGAGAGACATTTTTAAACAAAATGCTCCGGCAAAAATGGAAAGCGACACCAAGTTGGAGTTGATACCTCCCGATGCAATAGGAACGGCAGATATGTTTTGTTTCAATTCTAAAAGGCCTTAATTAGAAGTCACTGCTGCTAACTGTGCTTGGGAGAAGTCCACAATGTACAAAGATACTCTCAGCCCCCATCCAGGAATGATTCCCTCGTTCCTTTGTGAGTTCTTCCAGGCCTTTTTAAAATTTCTTCAGTAGTCATTTTTGTGGTGCCCACTGTCCTAGAGGGAAAGGGAGGAGGTAAGGGTTTTTCTTCATGGAAATTTGGTATAAATATATTGTTCTGAGTAAAAAATTGACTGCAATATTAGAAATAATTCCATGATTTTCTGATTATTTTCTTAAATTTCTTTTTCTTACAATCCAAACAGCCCAAATGCAACTTCTGCTAAAGTTGTACTACGTTTTTCAAAGTTATGGATGACATATGGAAAAACTGATAAGAATCTTATTTCTAATGATCTGAACTGTACCACTCATGTCCACTTAATATAAACCTTGTCTATTGTCTCTTTAAGCCAAAATTTTGCTATTCAGATATCTAATAGACCTAGAAGAATCTTCTATTATTTTACTGTAAAACAAGCAACTACAGAAATGGTGATCCAATGTCAGCATTACACAGCTGGTGCATGTATACATCTTTGCCTTCTAGCAAATAGTTTTTCTTCCTTTTATTGTGAAGCTGTTAGTACTGTACTAAGTTCAAATCAGTCTAGCAATTAAATGTAGCTGTACTTTTTTCTTTTTAAGAGGACTGTCTGCAAGACATAAGAAATTAATTTGGCCTCAACTCAAGAACTGTGAAGATATAACTAGGAGGTGTATAGGATTTTCTTGCAAATGCCAGTTGTTAAATGATTAATGAATAGTTTAAAGTAGAGATTCATTCTTTGCAAATAATTTTTCCAGCAGTGTTTGCAAAAGAATTATTTCAAAAATTTCTGCACAGTTTTACTGGTACTGATATGAACAGCACATGACAAGAGACTTTTTAGGTTTATGTTTTTCATCCATATCACTTTTGGTCATGAAGACTACACCCCTAACACAATGCATCATAGAATAGATTCTGTCATCCCTGAATTATCTAGCATCTTTAGCATTCTTCTGTCACTTCTTGATTCACAATCATTTCACTTTACAACAGCATGAAATTCTAAAACAGCAACCTAATGCCTGAAAAGTCCCATCCCGACACGAACAAGAAGGGGGTGCTCCTCCACCGAAGTGAAAGATCCATGAATGTGTATATATATATATATATATATGTGGCTATGAGGGGGGAAAGAAAAAATTATGCTGCTGGATAGGATTTTTTTCTTCTGTGTTGTTCTTTTATTCAAATTTAGCTCTTTAGCCAAGCAACGTGTTGCAGTGCCAGGCTCTAGTTTCTAAGTAGGTGTTCTCCAGCACTGTTTTTACTTTTCAGAGTCACAGTTCATTATTCTAACAGACACACCACATAATTTTGCATACCCTTTACATACTGTTTCCAAGTAAACATCACTCACTTCCAGGCCCATCTGCAGCATATTCTAGCCAAGAACACTGCTTTTGCACATTGAATTGTCCTGGCTGGACATGTCAACCAGAATGCAGCTCCCTTGCCTACCTTGCATCTGAAGTCAAAACCATGCGGTTGATGTTCTTCCATGCCTTTATCAAACAAGGACTGCTCACAGCTACCTATTCATCTGTTGCAAACAGCAAATGAGCCACGAGCCATTGTGTTTTCTGTAATTTCCTACTAAAAATAAGCAACTTGCATAACTGTCAATGATAAATGAACTAAATGGTGTACTTTTAAATTATCCTCCTACTTTACTTTCCTGAATTTCCCTAGTTCTGTCCTACAGGCAGCTTTTTAGGATATTTTTCATATTGCTACCATATTTGTCAGTGTTGAGGTAATACTGAGGTATAGTATACAGCACAGTGGATGGAATGCCTGTCGTATCAAGCTCTAAATGGAGAATTTATAAAATGTTTTCTAGCCTCAGAAGCTTAATAGATATTAAGAAACCAAAAGATGAAAGTAAAAAGTTGTGGGGTTTTTATTGTTTGCTTTTTAATTAGCGTGCTGAGTCATAAAAAGCCTGTAGTTGGCTGAAAATAATAATCTTGCTTCCTGCTTCATAATCAGTACATAACCACAACATTTTTAACCTCTGACCACAACATAGTTTTTAATTTATAATAATACTGTTAATATACTGAAAAAATATATTTTCTTAAAACTAGAAGAAAGTTTGTGTTGGATGGTAATAGGTTTGGAGAGTTAGTGTAGGGTTTTTTGTTCTGCCTTTCTTACATGAATACATTTGCAGAAAGAGCCTTTGGAGCCATCTGATTTAACCATTTTTAAACACTTACTGTAAAGAAACTTTACATCAATGTTCTTATTTTAAAGGAACTAAAGATCAAGAAAGTAATGTGGACCAAGATTGTGTAGTATGTTCCCTAAGGCAGCTGTCCAGCACCAGATGTCAGAATCCTTGCGTTGTCCAAGATGTGAAGGGCTCTGAAGGCTGCCTTCAGACTGGATTGTGTTTTGTTTTGTTTTCACAGGAGAGCTCCAGAGTTGGTTTTGTTGACTTCAACAGTATCCTTAGGGAAATATGCACATATATATAGATGTATATATATATATATAGGGATTGGCTACTCCAACTCCTGCACATTGCAGACTTGCCCACCAAAGTCTTAAGATGGGTGGAAAAGGAGTTTTACCTTGCAAGTTCGGTATAGAAAATGGTATATTATATGACAAAGTGATGTTTTCATTTCCAAAATACTTAGGGTTGTGCAAGGCATGTATCATTAACAAATTAGAAGCAAGTTACTTTTGCAGAGAAAGAAGGAAAGGGAAATTAATTCTATCTACATTACCTGGAGGACTCCCAGAAGGAATTTAGTTATAAAGGCTAATGTGTTTCCCAGGAATGAGTTCTTGGTAAACATAACCTGAGGCACAGACTGTGGATGAAGACAGAATCCTTCCGGCAAGGTATATCAGGAAAACAGCTAATATCAGCAAATGTGCTGTATACAGGGTGAGAGAGACCTTTCAGATTTAGTAATAATGTAACACTTGTCATTTGAGTTGTCTCTTTTGGGCGTCATTGGTAGCTGCATTAATGCTTTACCTTGACCTAACTTTAGGGTAGAGATGGTTCTGAGGTAAACATTAGTAGCAAGTTGTTCCTTACTCATTGATTGACAACCACAATCACAAATCACAACTAATTCACCAACAGCAGAATTGATCTCCTGCTCTGCTTGATAGCTAGTTAATGTTTGCCTCCTTTTGTAAAAAGTGACATCTTCAAAGGAGAAAACAAAGCAAACAGGCAGTTCCTTAATAGTACTCAGCTAGGATGAAAAAGAGCCAGTCAAATTGCTGCTACAGTATATCAAAGGTTAGAGGGATTGTATTCATCAGGTCTTCCACTGCAGACCAAAGTATCAGTCTTGAAATCTGGGTAAAGGAAGACTTCTTTTTAGGGTCAACCCTCCAACTTTTGTCAGACCAGAATTTCCCAAATCTCTTGCCAGGCTGAGACAAAGAGGTCCCTTATAGTCATGAGAGCAGAGGAGGCACCTTGTATCCTCTAAAGGGTGTGCACTGAAGAATAGCAATATTAAGAAAGAGGAGGCATTGTCTTCTTTCTGGATAAGCAGGAACCTGTGCTTATCCTTTCAATCTTTGGGAACTGAGTCTCTGTAGTGACTCCTCTGAAGGGACTGGAATCCTCTCTGTACAAACTGCAGTTTTTGTTTTATTTTAAGCTTATCTGGAGGAGGCATCCTAGCTTCACTTAAAGATGTGACTCTTCATGGTTTTTCTAATTATTTATTTCGAAGTGTGAAGAAGAAAATGAGTGTAATGGGCATAGCGTTACAGTGCGTATAATGGAGTGCCCTCTGAATATTCCCTGGTTCCCATCTGTGTGACTGCCCTGCAGAAAGACTCTACATCTTCAGCACAGCTATTTCACAAGGCTACGCTGGTGTTACATGGCAATGGTGTGTGTGTAGTGGGACGGCTGTGGTGCACTGGAATGTTAGCATTTATTGACAAAGACCAACTCAACCTCTGGTGGACCTGGAAGGCTGGTGGGCTTCCATGGGCTAACACACAGACAATGCTGGATGAGACCTTGAATGGTTCTAAAGATGACCAGTTTTTGTATTCTGCTGCTGCATTCTTTAAACTTCTCTATTTTATTTCTCTATTCTCTGGTATTCCATTGCAAGTTTTTCTTCTTCTTGGGGGATTGTTTTTTCTGTAATTTGGATTAAAATCGACAAAAATGTTGGTTTCATTTGGTGCCTCAGCTAAGCTTCTGTTTCCTGATTATATGAGCAGAACCTTACTTCTAATAACAACTCTGTGACTTTGTATGAATGCTTAAGTCAGGCTTCCTCACTTTCTTTTCCTCCAGCCCTCCTGCCAAACGTGTAGGCAGAGGTTCACAATCACAACTTCTGTGCCAAAGGAGAGGGATCAGAAAAGGGATGTGTCAAATATGGAAAGTTTCTGACAGTATCCAATCCTTTCTCCTATTCTGATGCCTTCATGTTATGTCTTCGTGTGTGTGTGATGCTAGTGGTGAGAGAAAGATCATTTCATTTTCAATAATAATTTCTTGACTTTGTTTACAAATTTTGAAGAGCTGCTTAGGTTTTATGCCCTTCTTCCGCTTGCAGGGAACTTTCTCAGTCACTCAGGTTATGATGAACCTCTTGAAACAAATGGAACCTTCCAGAGTAAGCCCATATCATTTTTTACTGGGGTTTAGTGATGTATCCAATTTGGTCAATTCCCATGAACTTCTCATTTCTTTCCTGCTTCCTATTCTGTCATACTGCTAAATAGCTATTGAGAGCAAGAAGTGTAGTTTCTAGCACCAATTTAATACAGTCAGTCATCTGGTGTCTGTTTCAGTCCCTGGGCTCTAATTTGAAAAAAAACTATTATTCATCTACCAAAAAGATTACAAAATTCCTTATGCACAAAGGGTGTCAGCATTGCAACTCTGTTTTCTCCAAGAAAATGTTCCCCTGTAGTACTCAGCCAAGTAGAATTGTTTCTTGCTGACCTGTTTCTAAATATTTTAGTGAATATATGCTTTAGTATACTTCTCATCTTAGTATCTCCAAGAATGAATGTTGTGCTTTCTTCAGCATAGCTCTTCTGGGTAGGAAGTTCCATATGGATGTTCACTGAGCCAATTCATTGCCCTTGGTTTAAAATATTTCTAAAATTTTGCAGCTCTCTAATTGTTGTGAGCAGCTCAGTAAAATCATCTGTTATCTTCTGAGTAGAATTCTGTTGTTCAATAATGGACAGGCAAATGTGAATACGTTCCTTTGCTTGCTCTCCCAGATTGGTTCCTTTGTACCATAGTGGGAAGAAGCTACGGAAGTGTTGTGCATATCTTAGCAACCAGGAAGCTTTGAGACAGGACTTCTCTTACTGCTTGACTTGAGGTGCACTGTCAAACCACGTTGAGAAAGCTTACTGTGATTTGCCTAGGGCAAGTGTGAAAGCCTTGATGTTAGAGGCTCCCAAATTTTGCTCATTGATTTAGAATCACTACTGTTTCTACTTGTTTATTAGTATGTTCACCTTAATGCATTTTGCTGGATAAGAACTTTGTCCACTATCTCTTTCCTCATTTTTAAACTATATATATGTATTGATTGTAGCCCGCACACAGAGCTGAGGTGGTATTCTGTGCAGACCAGGTGCCCTATGTACCTTCTCCTTCGGCTTCGTAAGCTGGTTCAGTGTGTGCTGTTCAATTTTGAGACAGATGTTTTCTCAGAGGAGCAGAACTCCCCGTGTTTGCATGCTATGGACACCAGATGGCCACAGCCAAAATAGCTGTGAGTGGGTTGACACTTCACGTGTGATCCAGATCAGAGCTCTGCTGAGTCTGCTGGCATGGGCACTTTCTGTCCAAAATGTCATTGCAATCGTGGATACACTGCCTTCAGATACAAGACACTTATAGCAGACTCATAGGCATTTACAAAGAAACTTTGCAGCTACCTGCTACACACTACCCCTGTTCTAATAGAAGAGAATTGTGTTGTTTGCTGCAGACAGTGTTTCAGTGCTTCAGCTGCTGACCTGATGGCTGCATTCAAAAGGTCACTGATCATCCAGCCGCTCAGGGGAAAAGTGGCAGTGCAGAAGCAGAGACTGGAGAACCAGTGCTCTATTTCAATTACCTTGGGAGAGAAAAGGAAAGAATGCCGATTGGTTTTAAAAAATAAATTAAAAAAAATTGAAAAATATGAAAATAAACAGGGATTTGTGAGTGAAAATTATGTAAAGTAGTGCAATCAATAAGTTATTAATTTGATTGTCCCTTGTAATATTGTCTGCTGGCAATAAATAAAGTATGAACTGATTGCTGAACACTGATAAGGTTGAGAGAGCCTAAAATCCTTTGAATGTTCTGAGTTCTTCTGTAGTCACCTCAAATGGGAAGGTCCCATGCAAATATTAACTAGGTATGAAAATAATGACAGATTTTGACCGTATTTGTGGTTGTATGTTGTACAAGCACATACAAATTGTGGCAGGGTGCCATAGGGGCCAGTGCTCCCTGGGGCTGCACTGGCTCCAGGATGACCCCAAGCCCCCACAGAGGGGGATGTCCTTCGGGCCCTCACACAGTCCCCCAAAAGCTTAACCTCAAATCAATGTCCCTACAGCAAACCCCACAAAAGCAGTGTTACACAGCTGCAGTGTCTTAGGTCTTGCCTCTATGCTTGTGACAGTAGAGACAGGATTCACCCTCCACCTTGACTAAGACACCACTGTGTCTTAGCATTGCTCCTGCTAGACCTGGTGGGGCAGCCCTGTGGGTGAGCTGGCTCCCTGGTATGGCTGACCTCAAGGGGCAGGGCTCTCTGAAATGGTGGGGTGAACACTTTTTCCTTGAAAGTGAAGCTCACAGATAGAAAATGACTTACTCAAGTTCAGATGGCAGCTAAAAGAGAGGTAGAGAAGAGAAAAAATTTATTTTTCTTATTGAGTGGTGATGAAAAGATGATTTTCTGAATGGAAAAATGAATTTGAGTATCTCCAAAATAGATTAGGTTTATATTTAATTTGGCTCTGTTTGCTTGACTGGATAAAGGGATGTGTTTGGACAAATGGATACAATGCCACGAGTTACATAACTGTTCATGTTGAAGAAACTTTCTCTCCAAAATCTGCCTTGAGAGCCTTTAAGAGTCTAGGAAATGTTCATTGAAATAAGGTGGAACCTCTTGAAGTCAACAAAAAACATGAATTTATTTTCTGGTGAGAAGTGAGAACGCCATTAATTGTAATTTTTGTTGTCCTCCATTTTCCTTTAATCTGAGAGTTTCTTCCTTATTTACTTAGGGGTGGGAAAGATACTGGGGCTGAGACCGTACTTCAGCTGTTGGTTGCTCTGTAGCTTCATCCAGAAGAGCTCATTCTTGTTTTTCACCCTCTCAGGGCTGACTGCCTTAAGAAGTTATCTAGATAGGAAGTGGGATCCATAGCTGAATCACAGCTCCTGCTAACAGTTTGCCCACAGATCAGCTGTGGCTCACCAGAGCCTTAAAATACTCATGCTTTACTCAGGACTAAGGGACATCTTTTTCAAGGACATCTTATGTAATAGAAAGGACCATATCATATGAAGCTAAGCCATGCTTAAGGTTGAGATTGAAATCCTTTTCCAAAGTCAGAAGTTAGTATTGCAGTTCAATTTGCCTGCTTGTGCTGAAAATCTTTGACAAGATTTCTATATTTTATAAATTTGATGCAAAATTCATTACACATTTTCATTTGGCAAAATAAGATAGAATTATAAAAGACATCTTTATAACTTGGATAATTGCACTACTATCCACAGAAGTGAATATATTGAAAAATAAAATGTTAATATATTTTTAATATCAAAATAAAATTACCTTTCACAGTAGTGATTATATACGTAATGAAACATTAGCAATTTCTTTGTATGTTTTTCCTATATGAGCGATCAGAAAAAGAAACAAACTTTTTTTTTTAAAAAGTCAAAAAGAATATGACTTTAATCTCTTTCCATATTGGCATACTAAGCCGTATTGTCATGGTGGCAGACCCCTGGTTAAACTACATCTAATCTATTTTCTTCTGAACTTTATGGAGGCATAGCCAGAAGCATAATTTGGTCCCCTATCAACAACAGAAGGCTTAGGAGTTTTTAAAATGTTTTTGCTCTAAAATGACGTTTAGACTGTTGGAGTATTTGTAAAGTGTCTCTTTTATATCTTTCCTTCCACAGGTGTCTTCAAACATTGAAAACTAGTGCTATTGGAATTTATGTATTACAACATAAAGTACCTCTGCAAAACTGCACAATCTGTAAAGTACCTACTAGCCCAGGCTAGGGTCTGTGCTGATAAAAAGGCATAAATGTTAATTAAAAATAATAAATTTGCCGCTAACAAAACAGGAGCGAATGTGTCCATATCAGTGTAATCATTTTTGTTCAATAATCAGCTCCCCTTATCAAGCAATACAGCGGAATCTGAAAATATTGTTGATCCATGTGTCTGTGTGCAACTGTCTTAGTTGATGAAGGCTTATGTTTTTCCAAGAGTAGAATGGATTAGCTTTTAAAATTATAAATGCTATCTTTCATTCTGCAGGAATGAGTTTAATGATTTGTTTAGGATTGTTTTGGATTTTGTTTCCCCAGTGCAAAACTTTATGCTACTGGAATGCTCAAACAACCAAAGCAGTATTTTGTTCCTCATGTTGTGAAACTTCAAAAATACCTTACATCAAACCCAATTGATATGAAATGGAATCACTGCTGAATCTCTTCAGACCTTTGGAAAATACTTTTCCAAAACAACTGCTTCAAAAAAATGGCAGTTTGTGACAGGTACAAAAAAAAAACCAAAACCCAAAATGCCTCTGAGTGGAGGCAGCGATGGAATTTCTTCTACTTTTAAACATTTCAGACATCCATGACAATAATTTAATCTTCTTGTATAAATAATATATTATAAAATTACTTTGGTATGTATATATAACAATGTAGCATACTGAAGCATTTTAATATAATTGAATTACATCTGATCAGAGTAAAAAATTCGTTTCATATCTTGAAGAGAAATGTGGATTTCATTTTCCCAAATGAAAAAGAATTTTTAGAACCCAATTCCTTATTTCTTTAGGGAATTCCTCCATGTTGAAAAGCTGAATATGAAGAGAAGATTTTTTGGAATTGGAGAAGTAGGAACTTTACAGTATGGTGCAGTTGGAGGTTCAAAGGATGAAGACTAATTGGAGGAGAAAGTGGTTGGTGCCAAGCATTTTGTGCACAAAGCTTTCCAGGAGTTTGAGTTTCTGAGTTGTGGCAGCTAACCAAGTAGTGTTGCAGCATGAGTGACTGAATGGTGCAGATTTCTTGTTCAAGATAGGGCACTGCTGGGGAAGTGTGCTTGGCCTGCTTTTTGATTTAAATGAGTGCATAAACAGAGTCTTATTTAGAGCTCATTGAAATCAAACAAAGCATGGCCCATATGCTTTGTGTTGTGAGTGAGATGTTATGTTTAACTGCATTGCAGTTTTCTTAATGACACTCTCAAGAGAGCATACAGACTACTTAAAAGCAAACTCTTTAAAGTTAGGTGCAGTGATAACAAATCTAAGAGAAACCCTTAGGCTACTTATACAAACTCAGAGAGGCTTTGCAATGTTTGTAAAATTCACAAGTGTAGCTACTAAGAAAAGATGGATTGGTCGATTGTAGAAGCTCCTGATGGTCTGTAGCAGCTCCTTTTGATGTTGCTGAGGATTGTAAGCACTAGCAGTTTGTAACCAGCCAGGTGCCCAGTTTTGCATCGTTCATGCTATATACCAGGGAAAGGGAGAGTGTGTGTCCATCCCATTGGCAGCCAGCACTGGCACTTCCTGCTAGGGCCTGTGCCACTAACGGCACTGTAAGTCCTTGCCTGGATTTGCAATGTTTGTGTTTGTATGCTTTGAAGAGATGGTGTGGAATCAAATATGAAAGAGTCCTTTTTGTACACACCATTAGCGGAAGATCTTTCTATCCTACTTCTATTTCTGCACTTCTTTCTAGAGAACAAGTCTGTGTGTGGGCTCTGTTCTAATTCCTTCAGAATGCATTTCTGGTTTTTCTTTTAACACAAAATATCAGCAGCTCCTCTCCTTAGGTGTGATGACTTTTCTGACAACGCAAAGTTTTACTGATAAATGACTGAAGCACATCACACATTCAGGTCCTCAGAACCTTCTTCCGTTCTTCTTTTCTTTTATACTGTGGGTTGTCAGTGGATTAAGCAGTAGCCATGGGTAGTTTCGCTTTCTATAGAGCTGGGAAAGGTAGCTCTGGAAATACAACACAAATCTGTTGTGCAAAGTCAGGAATTTCTCTAGACTCTCTCTTAAAACTGGCGACGATGATTTCTTTGGTTTATTTGTTTTCCTTTGCACCATGAGGGTTTGTCTAATACAGACAGAATGAAGGCAATACGTTACTTCTCAGAGAACATTGAAAAACAGATTGCTGGCAGTGACTCGCTTCACTTTTGACTTAATTGTTTTGAGATTAATTTTTACTAGTGACCAAATAGTGAAGGGCTTCGTATCTGGTAGCCGTATACTCCTGACAAACAAGCACAAGTATTTAATTCATTACTTTTAAGATGTATTTCCCATGTCACCTCTAGGACAAGAAGTACAATAATAATAATTTGACAAACAAAGCGAACAACAGCAGAAACTCCACATTATCTCAACCTCAATCTTGAACTCAGAAAAAGAAGTTCCTGCCCACGTATTTTTTTGCATCAGTCTTACATCAATAATTACACTAATTTATTTATATCAGTATTATCCTGTAATACAGTATTACACAGAATACTCTGATAAATCAGTATTACAACATAGTTGTGAATTTTATAATGCAACACCAATCTATCAAAGAGTATTCTGTGAATTTTAAACAGATGTATTTTTTTAAACTATGTGCATGTCAATTACTTTTGATTAGCAACCATAACTGATCATAGGCCACAAGTTATGTCGCCAGATATTTCCTGACTGACACTCAAACCCCTCAACTTTTTGACTCAAGTGCATGTGTGCATGTGTGAGAGAAAGAGAGAGGAGAAAAAATACATTCATAATGTTTTACAACAGACTCTAGAAGATGACTACCTCTGATTTTGCCAGGCCAGAGGAGTAAAGCTGTTTATCCACCTGTTTTTTGTAAAGTGTACACTGCTCTGTATATGTGATATTACCTACCATTCAGCTGCTCAGTCCATATTAATTGCGAATTTGGCTTTCTGGGGTGTGAAAATAATCTTTTTTCAGCTTCTAAAGATAAAAATCCCCTGTGTTTTTTCACATATTTCACTGCTTGTGAGCCTTATATGTAATTTAGCAAGACCACGGCAGTTTCTAAACGAATTCAACATACAATGACCAATCATGGTCTTTCGCTAAATAAGTCCTGCTTGGCACTTCTAGTTTCTTCTTACATCATCTTTTTTTTCTTTCAATAATGTGCTTTCCATCCAGCAACAATGTGTGGAAAAAGACCTGATTTCTGTGTATAGAAATAACTTATTTGTGATCCATGTACACTCTTTGTCTTGCCTGGAAAATAGAAGCTTTGAGTCCAAGTTGGGAGAAATGAGTAATTTGCTTTGCTTTATTAGTCCCAAATGTCATTTTTCACTGGCTAGAAGAATATGTGCCCTAACTCTCAGCTTGTACATTATCCCACTTTGAAAGGTTGAGCTGTGAGTAGGAATATTTCTTCTAATAACTTATTTGATCAATCTGAAAGTCTGTTTCAAAATAATAATTAAAAAAAATAAATGTCTCCACTGCTTTTGTAATAACTGGATAGTTATTTATTTGAACTATAATGTGTATGTGTGTTACCATATTATTCAACATTGCATCAAAAACTCTTAAATTTAGAAATATACCAGAAAAACCATTATAAATACTGTGAAGTTTACTTCAACAACTATATCACAGTTCCATGTCGTTCAATAATGAAGGCTGACATGATTTAGGGGACATGAAGGAATGATTGAGGTCACACGAAGTGTATGTGACAGCATTGTCACTCAGGCTAGTCACTGCATCCCTCGCAGCTGTAGCTGGCTTTGAGAATGTCCTTGGTCTCTGTTTCTGCCTCAGTGGTGGCACTGGGAGGGCCGTGGCTGGACCAGCTGACCAGTTACATTTTTAATTCTCATTTTTTCAATAATAAATACACACATCAGCTTCATGTGGTGACAGCTGATATTTCCTAGATGTAGATGAACTTCTGAAATTCATGATTCTGAGAAGGGTAATAACTGTAAATTATGAAACCTTGCATAATGTAAACAGTTAATTTTATCTGACCAGTGTTCTGCAATATCTGTCCTCTTTGGCTGCGTCCATGTGACTCCTTTAGATGTAATGAGGATTATATTTGTGCACAGAAATAAAAGCAGACAACACAAACAGTCAAAGCATAACAGTCCTGTGAAGCTGCAAGGATTCACTCTTTGCATTTCCAGTGGAAACTTTAATCTCTTGAGTACCTCTGGAAGAAAGGTTGCTTTAATGACTGCAAATGCACTGTGAATAAGTCAGTAAATTATTTGTGGAATTCTCTTCTGATTCATTCCTCCATCCCTCTGTCACTCCCCATCACTGCAAAGTTGCAGCAAGAAGTATACCTAAGAGAACCGCGAAATGCTCAGCTGACAGGTTTTGTGGCAATACCATGCTATCTCTTCTTTGGACAGACATTTGAAATGACCTTTGCATTTCTAAAATAAAATAAAAATAAAAAATTAGAGAAATAGCACACTTTTGTTTCTGGAGTATTATCTGTGATCATTCTAGTAGACAATCTCAGGGGCCTTTCTGTAAGGAATACCATAATTACCCATCTACTGTTCCACACCACAGACATCTCAAGGTTTCTTTCTCCTGAAGAAAACAACTGTATGCCTTTCAAAAACTGTACACTTTGTTGAGCTCTTGAATTAGCTAGCTTTTGAATTGTTAGTTGCACAATATATGTCCACTATATTTGCCTGATCCGTGCTGAAAAGGTTGTTTAAAGTTTAAAGGTTGTTTAAAGTTTAAAACTTTAGATTTTTATTACTGCTTATATTGTGATTCAGGGAGTAAGTTTGTAGAAATGAAAGGCTGGTAACGTGTCATGTGTTGATTTCAGTAGCAAATGTATATCTTATAGGAGAGTACCAGAAAGGAAAACAACAAAAAAAGTGAAAAATTGCTACACGATACAATGATTTGTCACATGTTGACAGGCATGCCTGATGGCAAAAAAAAGTTCATTATGGATGATAAGTTGAGAGCTCAAAGCAGGACAGACAGAAGCCTTGAAGATTTGTCCTTGATGGCCGGTGATGTACAGCATAGTTTCTTGCTGTAAAGGAGGTTGCTGTAGTTTAATATGGCAGTTAGACAATCAAAAGAATTACAGAATGAAGGATGTTCATAGTTAAACACTATTGTGAAAATACTTCGAAAGTATAATGTTCTGTAACTATACCAATAAGCGGAGAGAGGATTTTAGGCACTGAGAACTAATGAAAATCAGTGTACTTAGTGTTATAGTCTTAATTTTCGTAAGGATGACTTGAGATCATGATGTTTCTATCAATTGAAATATTCTTTATCCTAAAGAACCATGAGAAAAATGCAGAGAAGACTAGGCTTCATGGAACCATTCAGCCAGCAGCTATGTACACAGAAGAGAATTTTACATCTTGCACTCAAAAACTAGTCATTTCTGTTGTAATAGTCCAAGCTGTTTGCTGTTGCATCATCTTTTGTTCCCTCACATTTTTTCAGTACAATCCTTATACGTGTAATGTAAAACAAACAACAGCGGGACAAATGCCTAATTAATTACATTTTTCTCACGTTCTCTACACCAATGGAAGATGAACTTATAGCATATCCCTCCTCCCTACTCACATCCAAGTGGATAAAGTGTTATGTGTATGGAACAAGCCAATTTATTTTCTACAGAATTAAGTGTAAAAACAGACTTGGTTCAAAGACTGCCAAGTAGGCTACCATTTGTTTCTTAACAGGCTTTCCTTCAGAAAAAAATGAAATTTTGAAGAATGTGGCAACCTGTTGATTTAAAAAGGCATTTCAAATCCAAATGAAACAGAAAAACCCACTGTGGGAATTCCTACTGCTTATTTCACCTTCTTGTTTAGCTATCTAATCACCGGTGTATGTCAGTTTAACTTACCTTCTACTGTCATTGTCCAGATAGTATCTCCTACTTCCTGGATTGGTTGGCCTTGGTAGTTGTGCATCTCCCGTCCAGGGATAATAAGGACATATTTTTTAACGTAGAACTGATGCGATATAGGAATAAGCTTCTACATACTTCTTCACCCTTCGGTTTTGATCTAATGAGAAGTGTGCACAGATTTACCCAAGTCTACCCAGGTTTCTCACATATATTCTATCTGAATGCTGTAACTACACATAGATGGAGCATATGGAGTTGGTCTGCTTTTAATCAGGGATTATATTTCCCTAGGAATAACATACATTTGTTTTGTAATTTTGGGGAAAAAAGTTTTTTGTGTTATTTATGGGATCCATTTTAAGTGGATGAAAGGATACATGATCAGATAAATGTTTTGATAAGAATATCCGATAGGAAGGAGTAAGAAAGTGGAAGAGAAGATCCTACAGGGTTGTTCCGTACCAGAAGTCTGTCTGGTATACAGGATATGCAGAGGGTGAACAAGTCTACCTCTTGTGTATGGCTGCCATGAATGCATGTCTTAACCCAGTTGTCTGATTGTAATCATGGCGTTTTAGGTTGGTTATTTATCTAATCTCTGGATAACTGGTTCACTAATTAATTTACGGTAAAAAAAAAAAAAGATTAATTCTGACAATGGCTTTTTTTTCCCCTGCTATGGGTGGTCTTGTCTTCTTATTTAGTATTGCTTGCATAAAAAGAGATATTCTTGAATGCAAGTCCTGATTTTTGCTTTCTAAGCATCACTTAATATACAGAAGATCAGTCATCTGGTCTTTTGTCTTGTGATGTCTCTTCCCCTGTCACAGACATTATCAGGTCAATAATGAACGACAACAGTATCCTCTTTAAGTTGGAAAGATTTTCCTGAGGTCTTCCTTTAGCTCTTCTTCACTACATTACTTTCTTGTACAATATATGTTATTGATGTTTGTTTACATAGGCTCTTGTAATTTTCATACCATTACTTGTGTTTGTATAGATATTTTTGATGGAACATCCTGATATTTCTGACTGTTAATAAAAGGTTTGTATGTTCTTCCTTCTTTTGATTCAAGTTATATTTGATATAACACATTATAAACTGTACTACAAGTCCTAAATAAATCAAGTTATGGAAAAGACACCAGAATATAAGAATATATATTGTAAATATATATTGACTAAAATAATTTGGAGGACAAAAATCAGAGTGATATATTTTCAATATCAGTACCTGTTTGGGGCAGGGGGGCATAGTGAGGGAGGAATTACAATGCTAATTTTAAGAATATAGGCTGTGGCTTCTTTGAGATGACAGAGAACAGGATATACCCCCAAATGACCAAGATGACAGGGCAATGAAACAGGAAAGTCAAGAGTATCATCAGAACGCTTACTCAAGAGTACATGTTATGAACCGTCCCCTGGCTGTTGTGCTGCCTTGGTATTTTCTAAGACAAATAGGATTTGTCTCCTAGAGGCAGCCAGTAGAATCTGCTTCTGTTGTCACAGATCCCTTGGGATTTGTAGGACAGCAAAAATGAGTTAAGTCATTGATCACACTTCCAGAGCTGTCCACCTTCCCCTCAATTTATAACAAAAAAGAGGTTCCCAGTGCCAAAAATACAAATTGCAGTTTCCAGTTTCAGACAGGTGAGTTAGAGCTGGGGAGTCTGTTGAAAATTGATTCATTTTCTCCCTCACTTCCCATATTAATCAGTCTTGTAGAAGAGCAAGTCCAAATCCCATTCCCAAAAGCTATCTTCTGCCTGTCAACTACTGTACTGTCACTGGACTGCCAAGGTACTTGCACTGATTTTGCTGTAACTAAATAGCAGAAAGTCTGATCAGTGAGAGACGACCTCTCCTAGGATTCCTGTAAGAACAGCCCCAAGCACTGGGAGAGGAGACCTCTTCTGAGACTCTGCAGCTCTGATGGTTAGACCAATGACAGAAGCAGTGATATTGTCTAATGGCAATTGGCCTCTGCTGGAGCTAGCAGAGTCAGTCATGTATTAAATATGTACAAAGGGAAGAGAAAATCCCCAGTCCAAGCACAACAGTAACTCTAGACAATCTCGCTTACTGCATCCTGTCTTCCAGCAGTGTCTTGGAAACAGACTGCTAACAGATCGACAATAAACAAATGCAGGATGATGTTGTGCCAAAGCCAGAAGAATTAAAGTCCTGTTTCATATCACAAAGCTGAAATTAGGCATCTTAAAATTGTAAGGAAGGAAGGCCTTCTAATACAAGATCAATGTTATCCATCTGCATGAGGTATTGATACAGATCTTGCCTAGAGGACCTCCCTATAAGAGTGACTCAGTTCTTGTTCACAATCCACCTCTGAGGTCAAGAACTGCTCTCCATCCTATTACATTGTTTTCCAATTACCTTTCTGTCATCAGAACACCTAGCTTTAAAAAATGGCTGTTCTTTCATTTTGTATTTCTGGAATTGTTACATTTTAGGAACATTACTCTCTCTCATTTTATTTTTTTATTTTTTTTAAATCTTCAGACTTCCAGGACTGGAATGCCCATTTAGTTGTAATCATTTTCTTTTTGTAATTGAAAGTCTGTGAGCAATGAAACTGTGAACTTAAAGACATTTCCTTGAAAATCTCTTATCTCTTCAGAGTTAAAAAAAACTGAATGTCCTCATAATTACTTTTGTGGATATCTTTCTAATAGCCTGGGGGACACACACAAACATTTAATTATTATGAAAGAAGTTAATACAATGAAGAATATCATGCTAATAATGAAGCCTATAAATACGTAGCACTCATTAATTGATAATTATGTTGAGAGATAAGCGCAACTCGATTTTGCTTTAAGCAATGAATTCATGCAGGTGTTTACTTAGGAAAAGATTGTGAGAAATCCAACCACTATGATGTCAATAATTTGCTTCTTGTCCTTCTTTCTCAAACAGGATATTGATCTAGTAGGGCTTTTTGATCCTTTCTTTTTCCTATGTCTTTTTTCCTTTGCATTTTACTACAAAAAAAAAGAAAAAAACGTAAATTGTCACATGAAGTACAAACATGCAAAGGAGTGTTAGGTATATCATGAGGGAAAGTCAAGGAAAAGCCAAATAAGTAGGACTCTCCATGGAGCAAGGTCCCTGTGACTTGTTGGACTGTGACTTGCTCAGCACCAAGGCTGCTGTTTTATGGCAGCTCCGGCATGTTTCAAGGAATCATTTTGGCAAGCCAGAAACAAGGCTTCAAATGGCTTTCGCATGGGGATATTTGACCACAGATGAGAGAGAACTCAGGTGCCTTTGGACCACCTGCCTCCATGCCCTCTAATCCCTCTGTACCCGTCCTGAGCATCTTGAACTTAGACTTGCACGAATTGCTCACACGTGTCTTCATGGTAGCTAGTATCTGATCTCATGTGAAAAGTCTTTTTTCTTCCTAGAAAGAAGCATGTAAATCTATGTGTAACTGTGTTTTCGTTTTACATCAACTTCTACTTTCCTGCCTGCTTTAGTAAAAACAAAAATAATTAACTACACTTTTAGAGTTAATTGGATACGAACATGGGATACAGAAACTCAGTCAAGTGCTCTACTCCTCCTAACATCAGAGTGATAAAGGTAGGGAAAATATATTCATTGATTTATTTCATTCAGCTGCAGAGTAGAATCTTTTTTCCCTAATCTTGAAAATTTCTAGGAGACAAGAAAGCTATTTCTGACGAAGCAACATTTATACAAATACCTTTAACTTAGTCATTTGATTTAAAAAAAACTGTTAGGTTTTATTTTTACTGCTGATGTCTGTGATGTGCAGATCCAATACAATTGATGGGGGAATCATAGCTTTGAAGTGCTCATAAGTTACAGCCTGAAGTGTCTGTGTAATATACTGTAGACATGTAAATCAGCGTTATTAATTATCTTCGAAAACTTATTTATTTAAATAAACAAAATACCAGCTAGTTTTCTGACAACAAAAATGTACATACAAAGAAAACATTGTTTCTGAGAAGACATCTTGTGATATGCAAAATAATAACAATAATAAAATCATTAGGCAAGCTACCAGCTGTGAGTTGTTTCAAATATCAATTCAACATGTCAATTACATTTATATTTACACTGACAAAAAATTTGGCAACAAAAAGAAGTTAAAGCAGTCTTTTTTTGTGGAAGATAATAATAATAAAAGATAATATATGCTTTGAAATAGAAAATTATATAATGATAATAGCAGTTTGGTTGTATGCAGTTATATTTAAGGAACTGTATAAGAAGTCCGGATATATTATTGGTGGATGAGTAATTTATTATAATAAGCTTTATTCAGGGTATGAATTAACTAGTTTGGAAGAAGGTAAAATAAACCTGAATTCTTAATTGCCTCTTGTTTTGTGCAGCTTTGTTGCTCAAAAAACCAAACAAGCCTACAATAATAAGTCTTTGCATTCTGCTGGGATCAAGAGCACTCAGAAATGGTTGCAACTGCATAATCCAAAAATACCACTCTATAAAATGCATGTAATATACTACTTTGGCTGGGAGAGAGGACTCTAACCTAGTGTCATTCTGTACTTTGCATTTATCAGTTCTGGTTTTTGCACTTTCGTGCTTGTCTGTGAAGAATTTGTCAAACTCTGGGAAAATGAAGGCTTAATGTGAGTTTCTTGTGGAACTCACCTTTTGAATAGTCCTAGAATGCACTTACTGGTTCAGTGGCTAGCTGACCACTGTCAGGGCTGAATTTAGGAATCGAGGTTTAATCAACATTTCAAATAAAACTATAATTCGGTTATAGATACATCAGAGCCTACTACTGCTTAAAGAATTTGCTCCCCTAGAAATGTGCATATTCCCTGTGAAGCTTTCTTTTTAGTATGGGGATAATCTCCTTAATGTGCTAAAAAGCAAAACTAACAAAGTGTCTTTGTGTTGCAATGGCCAGCCACAAGAAGTATGCTTAAGTGTTGTCACAGTAATGGTCTTCTGTTATCTTTTTTTCTTCCTCATGTATTGAACAGATGGCCTTGAGGTTTATGTAGGTGATTAATTAAACTGCACATAACACGAGTATTTTGTGCATGCATAAATTCCTCCTAAAAGATTTTTAATTTTTTTTGCAACCAATCTGCTCTAAGGGAGCAGCATTTTTCCATTTTTCTTTTAAATACATGTGATATATGTCTTAAAATAAATGCGCCAATATCTTGTGCCAATTGTTAGAAAAGGCTTAGACTGTGATTCTGCTGGCTGGTAAAATTTAATAAGAGTATCAGTAACCGGAAAAAGTTAGACTATGTTGCTGAAATATTACATACCTCAGTAGATGCACTGTAACAAATGGCAATGTGTACGGGAGATGGCAGACATTGCTTTGTCTGACAGAGTCTGTTTAAGGCACAGGAACTGTTGTTGAACAGCAGTTCAACAACTGCTCTCATAACTGCAACATGTTAGATAGAGTGCTTGCACCAAAAGAAGTGGTGCCCATACAGAGAGACGAAGTTGTGTGAACAGTCCTTTCCCAGAAATGGCAGCAGGTGCTCTGCTGATACAATTCTTAACTGCATAAACCTTCCTTGTTTCTCACATAGGCCAAGAGGCATTTCTGCAGACTTTCTCGTTTTGCAGTGACCACTGTTCTTGTGGGCTTAAATTCTGAGAGAGAAAATTGTAGTGCTTTAATGTGGATTTCTTTTTCTGTCCACCATGATGGTTTTTCATGGGTTTATTAACTGGATGCGTATTATAAAGTGATTGAAGGTAATAAAATAAACAGTTGTTACTTCAGTCTTTTTTAACCATGATGTGAGGAGAGCTAAAGGAAAAGAAGGTTAATATAAAAAGAGACCTGATTCTTCTCTTTGATATTTCGTCAAGCATAACCACCTATCTTGAAAAATCTGCTGCTGTATTCACTGACTTTACTGTACATCTATTAATAGATAATATGTAATATCTAGCTGTGAACACACACATACTTGAGAAGAACAAAATTCTATGAGGTTAATCCATTGTGATCGCTTGGCTGACATCTTTGTAGCTTTCTCTCAAAAGTTTTAAATTCCTCAGGCAGCCTTCATGCATCCTGTTTCCTTTAACCACTGATGAAACTTAGATAAAAAACATCTTTTCAAAAGGCAAAAGTATTTGGAATGCACTATTCTTCAAAGTACATACATATGAGGCTCTTTCTTTGTATTCCAGATATATTTTGTTATAATACCTAAAGAAGATTTGATCATTGTAGGGTGGCAGCAGATTGAGGGATCAGTGCTGCAGAAGGTGTGAGCTGACAGCGCTTATCAAAGTCATATATTGGTTGGACACACATAGACCTTTATAAATAACATGGAGGTTAAAGTTTTTAATAACACGTTATCAAACTAAATGCGCAGCCTTGTTTCTCACCCTGTCCCTCTTAGATTTGTTGAAGAAACTTTCTTGCTCTCTCTTTTTCTCTGTCTGTGCCTCACTGTTATTGCACACTCCTCTGAGGACGCATAATCCTCACAGCGGGTGACCTGTCATGCTGAGCAGCATTGGGCTGTGCAAGCATCTTACACCAAAGTGATCCCCTGACCTCTTGATTCCTTTGGATGAAACATGAAATAGGGGTTAGAGCTGAGCCCACTGATTAGATCCTGATCATGTGAGAAGCCCCACTGAACTGAATTGCTACTGCTCACTGTGACTTAGTGTATCATCACTTATGTTTCCTAAATTAAAAGGCTTGGCTTGATATGTCTCGGAATGTAACTTAGCACTTTAAAAAAGCTATAAGCATTATTTTCTGTTCAAAGGGGAAAATTAATACATGCAGTTGCTTTTTTATTTCTGCTTATTAACCTTTACGTTTGATGGTTTTTACTGTAATTTCTGTGTAATGGCAAATTAGACCAATTTTCCCCTGGAACTGTAGCACTTCAGATCTACTGCATCTTGCCACAAGAAGTGGTGTGCTTGAGATGAATCGTGCACAGCATAAGATGTCTGTGAAGCAGCAGTGAAGTAGTTAATGCCTCTTGGCCTTGATTACAGTGCAGGTGGCCCAAATCGACTCTGAGCATTTGTAGTACAGAAATTGCTACAGCTCAAATCAGCCAGGCTTCTGAGAAAAGGATCAGAGTGGCCTTTTTGTGAGATGGGTAGGTTAAGATGACCCACTTAAACAGGATGGCTGATTTAAGTGGAACACTCTTGTTTAATACAAGCCTCCTTTTATCTTAATGGTATTCGCAGAGCAACCCATTTGTCTCAATTTCCTTCAAGGAACAGTTCTTTAGCCAAAAGCTGCAAATTCTACTGTACCACAGCACAATCATATATCTTTGCCTTATTCAGGTTTCCACACAAGGTGACTAATTTTCTATCTTGTCTCTTCCTGATACTGGAGTAGAAGTACATAAGAAGCATTGATATTTTCACACCTGAAAACACAAAAATCTTTCTGTCTTGCTTTTAGATGCAATGGCAAATGTGGTATGAGTAACGTAAATGTAACATGATTGAGAATTCCAGCTGCTATCAACAAGATTCCCTTATCCAGCCTAAATGACCAAATAAACTTAGTACTTTTAATTCTGTTAATAGGATATTTTTCACTGATTGGGCATACAAAATCCACTGAACTCTTAACACAGTTCTTTTTTGTTTTTGAGGAAATTTGAACTGAATAATCAACATGCTTACAACTTTCAGATGAGATGATCAATGTAGTACTTGCAGCTATTTGTTTCCTTAGTAAAAATTATTATCTGACATCTTGATGAAACTGAATATGTACAAATCTATGAGGCCAGACAACATGCATCCCAGGGTGCTGAAGGAGCTGGCTGGTGTGGTTGCCAAGCCCCTCTCTATCATATTTGAAAAGTCATGGCTGTCAGGTGAAGTCGCTGGTGACTGGAAAAAGGGAGACATCGCTCCTAGTTCTAAGAAAGGGAGAAAGGAAGACCCAGGAAACTACAGCTTGGTGAGCATTACGTCTGTGCTTGGGAAGATCATGGAGCAGATCCTTCTGGAAGCTATGTTAAGGCGCATGTAAGATGAAGTGATCTGAGACAGCCAGTAGGGATTCACCAAGGGCAGATAGCGTCTGATCAATCTGGTGGCCTTCTACAATGGAGTGACAACATCGGTGGACAAAGGAATAGCAACTGCTGTCCTTTACCTGGCCTTGTGCAAGGCCTTTGACATGGTCCCACACCACATCCTTATCTCTAAATTGGAGAGGTATGGATTTGGAGGCTGGATTATTTGGTGGACA
>WBMW01002990.1:149371-177005 GCA_013396635.1 Penelope pileata | reverse complement strand
AATGGCTTTATGTCCAGATGGAGGCCAGTCACAAGTGATGTCCCCCAGGGGTCTGTCTTGCGACTGGTGCTCTTCAACATCTTTGACATAGTGGGATCAAGTGCACCTTCAGCAAATTCGCTGATGACACCAAGCTGAGTGGTACAGTTGATATGACAGAAGGAAGGGATGCCATCCAGAGGGACCTGGACAAGCTTGAGAAGTGGAGCCATAGGAACCTAATGATGTTCAACAAGGCCAAATGCAAGGCCAAACGCTAGGTGTTGCACTTGAGTTGGTGAATCCCAGATGCAACCTTGCAGAGAAGGACTCGGAGATTTTGGTGGATGAAAAGCTGGAAATGAGCCATCAGTGTATGCTTGCAGCCCAGAAGGCCAACTGTACCCTGGGCTGCATCAAATGAAAGGTGACCTGCAGGGCGAGGGAGTTGATTGTCCACTTCTACTCTGCCCTTGTGAGGCCCCATCCATAGTACTGTGTCCAGACCTGAGGCACACGAAAGATGTGAAGCTCTTGGAGTGGTCTGTAGAAGGCCACAAAGATGATCAGAGGGCTGGAGCACCTCTCTTATGAAAAAAGACTGGAGGAGCCGAGCTTGTTCAGTCTGGAGAAGGGAAAGCTTCAGGGAGCCATGGAACCATAGAATATCCAGAGTTGGAAAGGACCCACATGGATCATTGAGTTCAACTTCTGGCTCCACACAGGAGTTTTCAGCAGTACTAGAACTCCAATTTTGTCATTTCCACAAGCACCTTGACAGCCCCACTGACCTCAAAGCTGCTCCTCAGGTACTACTGGGCTCCCCATGAAGCAGCCTCATTGTGGCCTTCCAGTACTTGAAGGGAGCTTATAACCAGGAGGGAGACCAACTTTTTACACAGTTTGCTAGTGATGGGACAAGGGGGAAGTAAAAGAGGGGAAATTTACATTAGGGGTCCTGGGCAACCTAATCTCAAGGGTGGCAACCCTGCCCATGGCAGGAGGGTTGGAACTAGATGATCTTTAAGGTCCCTTAAACTTAAAGAAACCCATTACATTCTATGACTCTTTGATTCAGTGATAGAATTTCTAGCATAAATAATACTTAGGTCATATTCTACTATGAAATATTTTATTTGCAATGAGATTTTGGATTTTATCTATTATGGTGTTGTTTGCGGAAAAAAAAAATCATTTTCAACATTTTGTTGACAAAACAGTTGCCAGAAAAGCATTATTCATTCATCAAGCAAAACTGTTTAAGTAAATTTTTGAAAAATTAATTACTTTTTCTTCCTATTTTTATCTTTTATAGTAATATCTAGAATTGAAATATATAAGTATGTATATAGGGAACAAAGCAGTGTATTTACTTTGAAGAAGAACTTACTGTTCTGTGCTAGGGGTCATCTGGGAGAGTGTTGAGAGAGAGAGTTGGTGTGGGATTCTTTCTGGATCTCAGTAAGAAAAGCCCAACAAAAATGTCTTTAAAATAACTGTCTCTATATTCCTCTTCTTATTCTGTTTTATTGAGAGTAAATCTTATGTCACTTCAGATTTTGGGCACCATGCATTTGGACAGCATTGAATAGACCCTGGATGGTTCTCTCCCACGTTGGCATCCTGTGCAAGCCCAACCTGTGGGGAGAAGCTCCTCCTTTATGGTCATTTCATCTATTGAATTTTTTTTTTTTTTTTTACAAGAAACCAACTGTATTAATAAAGGATGTTCACATGAGAACTTCCTGCTGCACTGTTTGATAAAGGCAAGGCCTTGTAGGTGGCAGGAGCTGACTGCAGGTTCTTCAGTTGCAAGGAGCTGGCTGATGTTAACCTGCTGTTGAGGGATTTGTATAGCACAGCACAGGCCTGGGTGTACTTAGTTTAAATGTATTGTGGAGCACAAACACTCTAACTTGTAATGCTCTCCCTTTGAGGATCAATATAATTGACAGTAGTCCATGTAGAGCTCACCATTCACAAATATATTGTAAATTATAGGTTATATGAATAACATGCAGGTTTCTCAACCCATAAGGGAAAGGCACTATATGGCAGACGTGGCCAGTTCAAGTTCACTGATTCCTCAAGTACATACAGAAGGTGGGACAGCCACAGATCTGCATGGACAATGGATCTGTTCATGATCTGAAAGCTTGTCTTCTCATACACACTTCTGTCTGTCAAGGGAAGTGCAATTTCCATAAATACTGTCACAACAGGATACTACTTCTGAAGAAGATACCTTTGAGATTCAAAGAATTTTTTCTGACAGAGAGGGAGAGAAGTGTACATACTGTGTAGAATATACAACTCTGTATATCATTTCCTATCTTTTCTGATGAAGGTTTCTCTGAAATCAGGCTCTTTATTTTTCCTGGAGGAATTAGACTGGGACTAAAGCAACATGCATAATATTGTATTTTCCTCCTTCCTAATCTTCAAAAGAAACAGAAACCAAAACAACTTAATGATCCTTTTACAAGGTTTCAGGATTTCTGCAGAATAACTTACCATTCATAAACTGTTTCTGAGCTATACAACATTTTCTAATGTGCATGTGTCGAGCACTGTCTAATGCATATATCTCAATAGACTGAATTTTGTATGCTTTTTACCTCTCTGCAAATAGAATTACATCCTATAACCAATGAGTTTCTTAGGCTTGAAACAGATTGCATGGTTGCTATGATTCTTCCAATTAGACACAGAATGGTGCAGTATCAGGAAACAATTAAATATGTTCTTTTACATATATGCCAGCCTCTATTGATACTCACTGGCTAGGATCACCAAGATCCCTAGATGCTTCATTTCTGCTTCAGTACTGCTGTTCAGAGACATGAAAAATTCCTAGGACAAACTCAGTCCTGGGTATATCTGGGTCCAGGCCCATTGCAAATTTTTGCCAGGGCTTACTGCTGTTCTTCGCATTGATCTAATTATAAAGCTTTGATTTTCTTATTGATTTAGTGGAGCTGTGCCTGTTTCTGCCAGAACTGATTTTGGCTTGGTGATTTCACATGGAGACAAATGAAGAGAAATCTCACAGGCCTGGCCAGAGGGTGATTCCCCTTTAACATTGCCACAAGGATCCCATTTTGATTATATAATGCATCTATACATAAACTACTCACAAAATGAACTGAGTCAAGCCAAGGTCTTGTAATCTTTACTTGATGATTAAGTCTGACACAGCTCTTTGCCAGCTACTGGCAAAAACATCTGCTTTAGAACAGAGTTCAACTCTCAGATATCAACTGGATACTTAAAGTATATCTGAATATAAATTGAATACATGAAATATTTTAGAATCATAGACTTGTTTGAGTTGGAAGGCACCTCTAAAGGCCGTCTAGTCCAACATCTCTGCAATGAACAGGGACACCTACAGCTAGATCGAGTTGCTCAGAGCCCAGTCCAGTCTGATCCTGAATGTCTCCAGGGATGGGGCACCAACCGCATCTCTGGGCAACTTGTTCCAGAGCTTCATCACCCTTACTTTAAAAAATGTTTTCCTCATATCCAATCTAAATCTCCTCTCTTTTAGTTTCAAACCATTTCCTCGTGTCCTATAACCACAGACCCTGCTAAATAGTTTGTTCCCTTCTTTCCTACAGCCCCCCTTCAGGTACTGAAAGGCCACTGTCAAGTTTCTCCGGAGCCTTCTCTTCTCCAGGCTGAACAGCCCCAGCTCTCTCAGCCTGTCCTCATAGGGGAGATGTTCCATCTCTTGGATCAGTTTTGTGATCCTCCTCTGGACACACTCTATCAGGTCCATGTCTCTTCTGTACTGAGGACTCTACATCTGGATGAGAACTCCAGGTGAGGTCCCACCAGCACAGAGTAGAGAGACAGGATCATCTCCTTCAACCTGCTGACAGATTATCCTTTTGACTCAACTCAGGATATGATTGGCTTTCTTGGCTGCAAGAGCACATTGCAGTCTCATGTCCAGCTTGTCATCCACTGGTAGCCCCAAGTCATTATCAACAGGGCTGTGCTCTATGCTTTCACTCTCCATCTTGTATTGATAGTGGTTATTAACCACTATCCAGGTGTAAGACCTTGCACTTGGATTTGTTGAACTTCACGCAGTTCTCCTGAGCCCACTGCTTGAGCCTGCCCAGGTCTCTCTGGATGGCATCCTGTCCCTCAGACATATCAACCACACCACTGCTTGGTCTCATCTGCAAACTTGCTGAGGGTGCACTCGATCCCACTGTCAATGCCATTGATGAAGATAGTAAAGATTATTGTTCCCAGTACAGACTCCCGAGGGACACCACTCATCACTGATCTCCATCCTGACATTGAGCCATTGACCACCACCCTGTGGGTATGATCTCATAACCAGTTCCTCATCTGTGACATCCATATCTTTCCAATCTGGGGAAAGGGATGTTATGGGGGACTGTGTCAAAGGCCGTACTGAGGTCCAGATAGATTACATCAGTGCCTCTTCCCTTGTCCATTGATGCAGCTGTGACATCATAGAAGGCCACTAGGTTGGTGAGGCAGGACTTGCCCTTGGTGAAGCTATGCTGGTCGTCCCTTGTCACCTCCCTGTCTTCCATGTGCCTTAGCACAGCTTCCAGGAGATCTGCTCCATGATGTTTCCAGACACAGAGGTGAGGCTGACAGGTTGGTAGCTCCCTGGGTCGTCCTTTCTAACCTTCTTAAAAATGGGTGCGACATTGCCTTTTTTCCAGTCACCAGGGACTTCATCTGATGACAATGACTTTTTAAATATCATCAAGAGTGTCTTGGCCACTCATTTTACATCAGTCATTTCTGCTTTTTCATGGAAAGTGTGGCTTTTTCTTGTGTTGCTTTTTCAAAATATTACAATACTAAGTAATTTATCAGGGCAATTGTTTTATTTTTGTTAAATTGGTAATTTTAATGAAGATTTAACAACTTATTACTTGGGCTAAAACATTTTGTTACTGATGGTTACCCACTGATGATATCAAAGCATGAAACGATGATTGCTGCTAGTTAGTGACACCATTTATTATCATTCTACACAAAATTCCAGACAAACTAACTTAGGTCATGGAATAAGCAAAAAGAAGTGCTGAGGAAAGGACAGATATACAGATGTCTGACAGATATCTGTTGTACAAACCAAGTTGGCTGGCACTGGTGTGTTCAGGAAAGTTGATATTTTGTTAACCTGTTACTGTAAAAGTTGTTACCAATTTTTTATGAACTATCTTGCTCACGTGCTTTGCATTTTGCCGTCATAAACAGCAGACAAGCAGGTTAGACTTCTGGCCAGTCCGCATGGAACAGCAGTGCCCTGTACAGGACTGACTCCTAGATAGTGTTGATACATAAGAAGATCCAAAGCTTTGTTTATCATAGTAAGCCGTCATAGATGAGGAGTTATAAATTAATACAAGCTTCGGATATTAACTTTGGCCTCCTGCCAATGACAAACACTTAAAAACTTCTCCTCTGAGACAGAAGAACTCTGTATGAATTTTTAAACTCAATTTAAAAGTTAAAGAAACTTTTATGGAATTATTGTCATTCTCTGAATTCAGATTTCCCCTTTCTCCCCATAAAAGCAGTGAGGTGAAGAATCATGCATAGGAAACTTTCCCAACTTATTCCCTAAGAGAAGATCTGCAGTTAAGAAACTCAAATACAGATATAATTATCTTTGTTGAAAACAGGAAAGAAAAAACTCTCCAAACTTGGAATCTTATCTTCAAATCTGATTTGGATAGGGAGAAGGAATATATACTAGTGGTTCAGGAATAAATGCTTTTGGTGAAATGGTGAAATTTGTTTATATAGTAAAAAAGTTTTCTCTGTTTAACATTAAAGAATCTAGAAAAATGATGACATTTTATTTTCCAACATATTTTTACTATTTTTTTTAAATTGAACTGGTTGCACAGCGTTTAGTGGCAAAACTTTTTTTGTGGGTGTACAGTGATTATCTTCATTGTTTCCCCATACTCAAGGATAAATAAAAAATAAAAAATAGCCCTGCAATACACATTTTTTCTTGAATCCAGTATAAAATCATTGGCAGGGTTAATCATAGAATCATAGAATCATAGAAACACTAGGTTGGAAAGGACCTACAAGATCATCTAGTCCAACCGTCCTCCTATCACCATCCCTACCCACTAAGCTACTAAGTCATATCCCTTAGCACTTTGTCTAGACGCTTCTTGAACAGCGCCAGGGACGGTGACTCCACCACCTCCCTAGGCAGGCCATTCCAGTGCCTGACCACTCTTTCAGAGAAAAAGTTTTTCCTTATATCCAGTCTAAATTTACCCTGGCACAACTTGTGGCCATTCCCTCTCGTCCTGTCATTAGTTATCTGGGAGAAGAGGCCGACCCCCTCCTCCTTACAACCTCCCTTCAGGAAGTTGTAGAGTGCGATGAGGTCTCCCCTGAGCCTCCTCTTCTCCAGACTAAACAATCCCAGCTCCTTCAGCCGCTCCTCATAAGACTTGTGCTCTAGACCCCTCACCAGTTTTGTTGCCCTTACGATTAATGATTCAGAATGACAGAGAGTGAAGGAACTGTGTGAAGCCTTTACTTCATGGGGCAGTGGAATTTCACTTAATGACACCTGAGTGCCCTCAAAGAGGCCCTCTGTTCTCATCTCTATTGTTTTCTCAGGATTTGAGGTGGTTTCTTTCTTATTTATGTATTTTTTTCTATGTAAGATATAATTTGAATTTTTTTTTTTATAAATTGAGAAAGTGGAGAATAATTTTTGAATATTTTGGTGAAGATGCTTAGAATTTATTTGCAATACAAATTTCTCTGTCAGTCTGAAGGAAATTAAGAATCTCCTGTAAATTTTAAGGAGGAGAATGTATTTAGAGTTGAGGATTTCTGCTTTGTGTTGCTATTGGCAGGCCTTTTACATGCTTTTCAGCTCTTTGGTTTGGCTGTGATCCAAGATCCAGTGTTTTTCATCACAGGGAGTCTTTCCATTACCTTCTACTAGTATTTGATAAGGCATTTTTAGACTTGAGAATAACTGCCTCCTGAGTTATTTACTAGCGCGATAATCTATAGCTAAGGAAGTTCAGTTTAAGAAAGGTGTTGGTACACAGATGAGCTTGCTTGAAATTCCTGAGGTTCTTGGAAGAAAATTCTATGCTATCTCTGTGACATATATTGTATCTTTTAATGAAAAAGTAAAATTTTACTCTAAATATCAGATTTATTTTTTTTTAGTTAAAATGAATTGAATTAAATCTTTGTAGCCACCAGCAGAAACCATCAAGCTTCATTATTGTAATCTGTAATGGAAGAAGCTCTATCAAGGGCATAATTATTTGTCTTCTTTAATTAAACAGCAGTACTGTGCACAAACATAACCTCTGGGGAAAACAAACAAACAAACAAACAAAAACAAAAACAAACAAACAAAAAAAAACTATAGGGAACCAGCACAGTTTGTGCTAGTATTCTGTAGCTTCACTTGAAACAGTTTTTTAATCTCAGTAACATATAAAAAGAGAAAAGTAGTCTGCTAATGTTGAGAAGTTGTATATCTTTTCTTGAATATATTACACTGTGAATACTGCCCATACTGTGGTACTGCATGACAAAGTTAATGAAGCCTTTAGCATGATTTGTCATGCCAGAAAAGATCTTGAAAATGATTAGAATGTGACTATGAATATTAAAGTAGAGCACATATTATATATGTCCTGTTGTAGAAGATACAAGTTTGCATTCAATGACCTCCAGCAACTCCTATACCTAAGTCAGGAATGTGGGCTTTATGAAGTCAGTTATGCTCAGGGTATTGTCCTGTTCTAGGAAAAGGCATGAGCGTCTGTGATACACTTCTTATCAGGTGCATACAAGTATTCATAAAAAAAAATGCAGCAAACAAATTTTATATTCTCCTTGTCATAAGAGAGATGTCAGCATATTTTTCCAAATGGATTTGGTAGGCACATGTGCATTGACTTCTTCATTTACATATGTAAATTAAGTTGTGTGGTAAAAAATAGATGAAAGAAAATTTTAGATGGGCAGTATGTGAAGCAGCTAATGGAGATGCGTATGTTAAACTGAAAATTGAAAAGAATATTAAGGGAAATTAAGGTTGGTGCAGAAATAACAAATTTTAATAATGTGTGTTTAGAATGTTGGTTACATTAATTATGACAAATTGCAAGGGTTCTTTTCATTATCTGCAAGTTCAAATCACCTTACCTCAATCTGGTGGGAAGAAAAAGCAAATTGGTGAATATCATTATGTCTTTTCAGTGTCTTGACTCTAACAACAGAGGGAAATTGTAGTTAACTTGCTACACACATCTCAGGATTATTTATGTAAAGTTGCTTAGGGATACATGAAGATTTCAAAAATCTATTTAGTGTGGGTACTTGGGAGTGAAGAATTAGTTAGACTATTTCCTGTTTAGATAGTAGACATTAAAAAGACATTGTACACTTTTACATATAGGGAAATAGACCTTAAATTCACTGGAAGAAATGTTAATCTTCTAAAATTAAATGAAATGCGAACCACTGTGAAATTCTAGAGAACTATGGAACTTAACTCTATTGGGTCAATATTTCCTTAATTTTTGATTATTTTAAGATAATTATTTCTGTTACAAAACAGCATGAAAAAAGAAATCTTGGGGGAGGCATACTTTTATCAAAATGTAATACTCAGAGGATTATGACACGCATACTGGAGAACTTTGTAGTGGTGTGATCAGATGATCCCTTTAATTACATTAACGCACTTCTTTTAGTCACCCATGCTTTTGCTAAGCTACTGTAAATGATCTCTGGCCTTCTGAGGTGCAAGGAAAAGGGCTACTTAAAAACAGTGATAAAGGCCCAGTACAGCTGGACAAAACCTGTTAAGGTCATTTTGAAGATTATTACTACGGTTGTAAGCAAGTGTCTGCCCTGTACATACGTGTCTCAACAAATTGGCCTCTCTATTTTGCAGTATTGATGTACAAGTTTAGAAAAAAGTAACAGAGATAAAAACAGAGTCTTTTTCTGATGGTATTACCAAGACAAGGCAAGTCCAAATTCTGCTTCTAACCCTGTTGTAATATAGGTTCTTTTTCTGCCTTTAGCTTGTATCAGTGATAGGTTTCTTTTGTAAAACAGGTACAAAAATACTGCCTTAAAGCACAGCAGGACTGCCAGCCCATCAGTTCTTCATTATTAGAAGTCTAATTTTGTTTGATTTGAAATACGTATGTAAAAAGCTCTAGGAGAGTGCAAATACATGAATACTGAATAGCAACTATAAATATGAAAATATTGATATGTTAATATCCAAGTCTTCTATACTCCTCTGGCTGTTCCAAGTAGGGTTTATTCAATGTAGACAGATAATTCCTGACCAGTGGATAGGCTAAACATGTGCCATTAAACAAAATTAATTACAAAGAAGCAAAAGACATTTTTTGCAGTGTCCTTATGGGTACAGTGAAGATAAATACAGGAAATAAAATTTGTGAAGTTTGTATATTAGTTATCAACACCTGCAATTCTTATTTATTTATTTTATGAGCGTGAAAGAACACTTCATTAGGCCAGTAAATTATGCATTGCGTTTGCTAAGAATGGACTGTAGGTTTTGTACTGAATTTGCAGGTCCCCCAAGCTGAAGATTGCCGAGCTTACTTTGTCCAAACTTGTTTTATATTGCTTGGAGCTTTGTTCTAGCTGGTTTACATATAATAGCAATTTTCCTAAAAATCAGGTGGCTATGCCTAATGTGGTTTACTTTTCACAGGATCACAGACTCATGAAGCTTGAGCAGGGTCAGCTAGGGTGGGTTACCTAGGCTCATGTTCAGTCAAGTTCTGAATATTTCCAAAGACAGAGACACCACAGCCTGTTTGTGCAGCCTGTGGCAGTGTTGGCAAGGGAGGAACAGAGTTTTATCAATTTCAACATAAGCCATTAGTGTGGACTTGCAGCCCAGAAAGCCATCTGTATCTTGGGCAGCATCAAAAGAAGCGCAGCCAGACAGGCGACGGATGTGATTGTCCCCCTCTGCCTGGAGTACTGCATCCAGGTCTGCATAAGAAGAATGTGTTGGAGTGAGTCCAGGGGAGTCCATGAGGATGATCAGAGGGCTGGAGTACCTCTTCTACGAAGACAGACTTAGGTAGCTGAGCTTGTTCAGCCTGGAGGAGAGAAGACTCTGGGGAGACCCTATAGCGGCCAGCCAATACCTAAGGGAGGCCTACAGGAAAGCTGGAGAGAGATTCTTTATCAGAAACGTAGTGATAGGACAAGGAGGAGTTGATTTAAACTACAAGAAGGTAAGTTTAGTTTAGATATTAAGGTGAAATTATTTACTGTGAGAGTGGTGAGGCACTGGAACAGGTTCCCTCCAGTACACACCATGGCCTTGTGTGCTGTGATGACGTATGGCTGGTTCATGGCGAGCTTGATGTCCACCAGCACTGCCAGATCTGCCAGATCCTCATCTGCAGAGCTGCTTGCTTCCCAGATGGTCAGCCCATAGCATGCACTACTGTATGGGGTTTTTCCTCCCAAGGTGAGGGACTTGCATTTCGTTTTCCTTATCTTAGTGTGGTATAGTCACGATTGTTATATAGGTAGTAGCAATACATAATTATTCTGTCTACATTTAAATTATTTACAGTCTTATCATAGTGATATAATGTGGAAGAGTACAATATAGTGTTTTGTAGTTGAGAATTTATCAAATAGTATTCTTGTGCTCTTTGTACCTGTTCTATTTCCCATGGAAATAAATAGGAGGCATTATTTCAGAGCGACCAATGTAAATACTAGGCATGTATATATAACAATTACAACTTTATTAAGACCTTTTCTGTAATAGTATTCTTTATTTTGTTATTTTATTTCCTGTACTATTCTCTAATAGTTAGATGTTAATAATAATTAACTGACTATTAAACTTTTTTTCAGGCATAATAACAGTAAATTTTTGGCTTTAAACGTAAAGTGTGCTTTTAGCCCATGGTAAGATTTTGAGTGATCCTCTTTGTACATAAAAGTCTCTGTTGGCCCAAACCGCTGTTGAGAGAACTAAAATAGAAGCCCAAAGGATGGCTGAGGCCTAGAGCTCCTTTCATTTCTATCTAAACAACAAAAAGTGCATTCACATATTCATGCTTTCATGGGCCTCCATCTAACCCTGACTTAATATTCGCAGTTCCCAGGAGCATGCTCTGTGCAATTAGTGTCTGCTCTGTTCTGTCCTGATTTCAGCTCANGCGCACAAGGATCTGGGAGAGGATAGAACCAGGACAGCTGACCTAAACTGGCCAAAGGGATATTCCATACCATATGACATAATGTGAAAAAACTTTAAAAGTGTGAGGAGTTGGCCATGGGGGCAGCTGCTGCTCTGGGACTGGCTTGGCATTGGTCAGCAGGTACTGAGCTTTGTGCATCATTTGTTTTTTAAATATATATTATATTACTATCATTACTACTATCATTTTCCTTTTCTTCTCCTTCTCTGTCCTAGTAAATAGTTTTTATCTCAACCCATGAGTTCTACTTTGTTTTTTTTTTTCCCACTTCTCTCCCTAACCCACTGGGCCTGGGAAGTAAGCGAATAACTTAGCTGCCTGCCAGGTTAAACCACAACTGTCTGCATGATTAATTCTGCCTTACTGTGTAGGAACTCAAGTCCTTACTTTTTTCTTTTCTGATCTGGCCTTGATAGAAATCAGAATATGTTTATATAAAGCTTTGAAACTCCATCCCAGAGAAAAACTGCCTTATCATTCCCTTACATCATTTTTTCTCCTGTTCTCGCAAAGGAAATAATTGTTAGGTGGTTGCTTAGCAAGGAAAGCCTTTAGATAAGAAATCAGATGACAAGTTGCTTAATATGCTGTGTACATTAATTCATTCAAGACTCAGAAAATACTGTCCAAATGTTAGTGCCTGCTTAACCACCATCAGGACCTAGGTAACTTAGCCACTTACTAATAGTATCAGTTTAATGCATGTACTTTCACTGTTAATACCAAAGCAATTGGCAAAGTAACATGCACTGCAGAAGTGAAGGATTAGTGAGAAGAACAAGCTCTGTTTAACATGGGGTGCTTTTAACTTCATTACTGAAAGCAATTACAGCAATTTTCTTTGCAGCAAAATCTTGTGAACTGGCAAAGTGAGAAGAGGGGTGGTGTTAGGTCAAACGTTTTGCGAAAGCTGTACCCCATTTCTTGGCCTAAACAGAGTCTTCAGTAGCAGCTGAATTACTGTGTTTGCTGTTTCCATAAGAGTATGGTCTCTCCAGAAATATGCCTTTGGCAGAACGAGTTAACCATTGTTTTACTTTCACAAAAATGCACGAATGTAGTGTGATTGAACTTAGATTTAAGAGAGGAGGGCTGCTTTTTTTATATTTCAAAAGCTTTTCAGTGCACCTCAGGTGACAGGCGTTGAAGAGCTTTATTTAATGTAAACTCATTAAATAGCTCTATGTCTATATACCTTACAAAACTGTTTTCAAAAAAAAAGCACCTGAAATAACAAATGTTAAAATATGTAAAACAGAAAAAGATGCTAATTAAGGGAAAAGGTTAATACAAAATAATAAACACATAGTTTAAAGTACACTAATCCTTTGTGTTTAAGTTAAAATTGGTGAAGGTGACTGATATTTTACATAGTGTAATTTCTACTATATTTTTCTTTTTTCTTTTCTTAAATTCTGATCTCAGCTAAATTCTGCTTCTGAGCCATCCAGAACAAGCTTCTCCCTGTTGTTTTGTATGCAAGAGATGATTATGACAGACTTTCTGATTGAACAGCAGATATCACAGCAGGTTTGGAAATATCATCCTGCACAATATAACTGATTAAAATAAAAATATCTAATGCCAGCCTTGTACTCATATCCAGTCAAGTCTTTTCCCCTGATGTTCGGCTTACTACAGAACGCTTCACTGCAGCCTGCTTTTTCAGAAAAAAAAAAAAAAAAAGCACACAAGTGAGATCCCTAAAGAAAAATGCTGTGTGAGTTAGAAAATACTTAGTGTTACATACCTCTATATGAAGGAAAAGAAATAGTGCTCGTCTAAATATATAAGGATATAAGGAAATTTTAATGTAGAAGTTAAAACACTGAGGCTTTTGAAAGCATATGAGACACAAATATATATTACTTCTAATATTTATCACAGCAGAATAATTTATAGAGAAACTGGATAGGAGAGCCATGGAAATTAAAGTAATTCTACTCAAACTGAGCAGTAAACATATGCTACCTGGTGGAGATAATAAAGAATATGACTCCTCTACTGTCAGTAAAAAATGGAAAATAAAATGGAAGAAAATACACCAGTATAATAAAAAGGTTAAAGACTTTGGGTTTTTTAGGAGTAACACATGGTAAAACAGCAATTGAATTACACCAGAAGATATTCATTCCATGCAGTGAAATATATTATGCAAAGGCTTTTGACCTTTAAGAAAATATGTTGATGATTTTCCTCTGAATACAGAAAAATGTCAGCATAGGTGTAAATAAATGTCATTAACTTTGTTTTTGTATTCAGAGTTTATTCACTAGGACCAAGACGTGCTGGTATTCAGATACCTGAATGGAGAGCATTCAAACCACTCGTTAACTCTTCTAGTTCACTTGACTACTCACGCTACCTTAGAGGTGGCAACCTCCCACATCAAGGAAGTTGGATCTTATCAGGTCTATATAGAACGGAATTCTTGTTGTCTTACCACAAAAACTACTTGCTCTGCATGTATGGTGGTGAAGCACTGGAATAGGTTGCCCAGAGAGATGGTGGAAGCCCCATCCCTGGGGACATTCAAGGTCAGGATGAATGGTGCTCTGAGCAACCTGATCTAGCTGTAGGTGTTCATTGCAGGGAGTTGGACTAGATGACCTTTAAAGGTCCCTTCCAACTCTAAGGATTCTATTATTCTGTGATTCTATGATTCTATTCATGTCATATTCTGAAGAACTGCTTCCCCAGGGACCTGAAAAAGTCCAGTTTTGACTTTCTGTTTATTCAAGTATATATATAGAAGAATTAGAAAATGAAGAAACAACACTGTTCGCTCTGATATACACATTATTTTATAGATGTTTATATTCTTTACACCTTAGAGGATGTTTTTCTCAGGCAAAAACCTCATTTAAATGTTTCATTTTTCAAAGTATGCCCCTACTTTGACCAAGTCCATAAACTGACTACCTGGAACATTCCATGATCCACATTTCTGCTTTCTAGTTACTTATTTCCAAATGGAGAAGGAAAATCTTAAGATGCTAGCAAGAGAAGGTAATGGTAGGTTTTATGAAACCTGAGCTGCCATCTGTCCTGCTGTTTCACGTATGTCTTTTTTATTTAAGTCAGGGCAGTTCAAAAATACTTTGTTTCAAGAATCTACCAATTCCCCTACATATTTTCACCATTTTTAATTTGAAAAATAGAATCAGTTTTATTATTTGGTGATACACTGTAGTCAAGTAATGAAAGGATTGCCTCCCTCCCAAGACAAATTTAACATTAGTATTCAACTTTTCAACATTTAAAACTGTATTTTTGCTTCTTAGTTTTAGGGGAGTGTTTCTGAGAGTGAATGCAATTGCTTCAGTAGTAACAATGAGCAGAAATAAAGGCCTGCAGGCAGCTTTGGTTTCATCAGTATTTTTATACAACTTAATGATGATTGATTGCATAAATTGTTGGGAATTGCAGGCACTCAGCATAGTTAAAAATTAGGTCATTTGTATAGATGTAGGAGCTGAATTTTAGCACCCAAACTGAAGAAAAATTCATGAGGCTACTTAATTACATCTTACATACTAGCCTGTCCTGGAAAGCTGGATGCTTAAAGGGTGGTCCCACAGATGCCTACCTCTTGTGCAGATTTGTTGATTTCAGTAGCAGTATAGAGATCAGTAAACAAAGTTATGAGTGTCTGCAGGACTGCATCCATTGTAGAAATCTGCTAAAGTACATCAGATTGTATTGAGGCTCATAATTCTGCTCCTTTCTGATACATTTAAATAACTTAAAACATGCTGTCTTGACATTCTGCATTATTACATTATGAAGCTGTTCAAATACTCCATGAATTTGTTAGCAGAACTATGTTGGGAATTTTTCTTTTTCTTTAATAGATTTTGTGCCATACTATTTATAGAGAATAAAAAGTGATTTGATGATCGAAGACTTTATAATAGCTATTTTTTAGCCACTTATAAATTGTTGTGTCAATCAGTGTGTGATGTTTCAGTGCAGATTGCTTTCTAAATGTTCTGAAAAAATGTTTTTATACCCCAACCTAATTTGGAGGCACTAAGAACCAAACCATTCACCCTATACCAAGAGTACGTTCTGCTGTATGAAGGCTCTGGAATTAATGTATTTCACCTTTGCTCTCCACTTACATCATGTAGCCTGTGCCATTTTCACGTAAACAAAAAAAATAGAAAAATGTTATCTAGGAAAATGTTTCTTTCAAGGCTCTAAGAGTGTCATAAAATCACTAAACAGTGTGAAGTAGTGATAGTAGACGTTACTTGGAGGGTAAGGAGATGGAATTGGAAAGAATGTGATTAGTTCCTGCAGGACAATGTACATGTGTTTATACATGTATGTATTGCATATTTATTACATATATGCACACACACACAAATGCAACTGTGGATGAAATGTACCAGTATATGTGCAAAGACACTCAAAAATACACCAGTGAGATATGATCTTTCTGAAACTATGTCACATTTAATTCTAAAGCATACAGTAGTTAGCATGATTTTCTAAAAGTTTTAGTCATACACCACTATTTTTTTCTTGAAGGGACATAGGACTGTGGTCAGACCTTATCCTTCTTATGCCATTTGGTGGTCCTGGAATCAATTATTTATGTAGGCTTAAAAATCCAGTTTAAAAATATTACTAATGGACATTGCTTAGTGACATTGACACTGTCACTAAATGAATGACAAGTATAGACTCTGCCAAGTTGTACAGCAAACCTGGTTTTGAAAATAATTTAAGCTGTTTTCTGTTTGTTTATTTGTTTTTGTTTTGGTTTGGTTTTAGTGCTTAAAGTAGATAATAAAAAAATCCGTAGGGGTTTTGGAGTCTGGGTTTGGTAAACACTGGAAAGTCAAGTTTAGCTGAGTTCTTTGGTGTACAACCAAGCTGGAAATTGCATGTTTGAAGAATACTTTGGAGAATTCACTTAAATGAATTTTGTGTGGCTACCCATGCAGAGCAGATTGGATCAGTAAAGTTCAGTGCCATGTTCTTCAGTATTGTTATTATTCAGAAAATTCTAACTATGTCATGGAAATTTTCTAACAAGGGAGTAACCTTCAAGACTTAAGAGAATATTACATTTTATTCTTCCTTTCAGTCTTCTGAGCTCAAAGGTGCTGCTGCAGAACATAACAAATCAATCTGCAGGTTAGAAATAATCCCAAAATGTACAGTGGTGCTGAAATCCACGTAGGACTGCTGGTGAGGAACATGTTCTACCATTCTCTGGTTACAGAACTATGCTGTACTCACAAAGATACCGTCTGTGATAGCTTGTATTTTTGAGCTGGTTGAGATCCTTTTTTTGATTAGATACTTTTCTGTTGAAAAAAGCCAGTTCTTCAAAATCAACACCTTTCTCAAGAAAAGGTCAACTTTAACAAATGTTCTTTTCCTCTAGGAAAAGGTATCAGAAAGTATAGAAACTGCATTTCTTCACCATAGCAGCTTTAAAATAAAATATAATCTGCTCAGAATTTCAATTGAGTATGTGGTAAAATACAAACATTTTAGAATCAGCTGAGCGTTTTCCTAATAGAAACAGAATTTTGTTTCATTCTGTTCTCAAAAGCATCACATTTTTATTGTTTTATGTTGTTCTCTTTCCTTTTTAACATTTCTTGCATGTCTTTGTAATTTTCCAATTATTTTACAGTTGGAAAGATCCACATTTGGTAAAATATCAGCTGCAGAAAATAGGATACCTACCCAGGGCTGTGCCTTATTGAAGATGTATTGAGCATAGATAATTTTCTCTCTGTTACTGTGAAAAATTTCTTATATAAGGTCATAAAGAGTAATCACTGTTGTTTGATACTGCATTTAATTATTGTTTAGGAGAACGTTTGACCTCTGTGATGGATTTGTGTCCTCCTCTAAGATCTAGAACAATAGAAGAGATCTTTGATTATATGAATATCTCTGTTTTTATAAAATTCATTTCAAAATATTTGATATAGAAAGCTGAGTTAGGGAAAGGAATCCTGAGTTGTCAAGAAAATAAGAACGTTTGTTCTTTCAATCGAAGGCAACAAGCCTAAACTATCATACAGATGAGATTAACCATCCTGAAGGATTTCCCTTGCACAAGGGAAGAATAGTGTGACAACCTGAATCAATCTTGAGCTTTAAGTAGCTTTTTAGATCTCTTGAATCAGAAGCACAAAGATCTTTGAAGAGGAACCATAAAGCTTGAAACTTGATTCAAAGCAGAGATGATGGCTGAGAAGACGTTTGATAGTGAATTCTCAGTGCAGAAAGTGCTGAGAGCTTTGCCTCAAAGAATGTATTGTGGATATAGACTAAGGAAGAAATGATGAAAGCATGAATAATGAAAAGTAAATGAGGAAGCTCATAACACATTTTATCAAGACCAAATTTCAAGAAATTGTTTCATAGAAATTCATGAATAGGAGAGAGTAGATCAGACTTACATGAGCCTCAAAGTGTTTGACAAATATCAGTGACAAGCTCATACTACTGTTTTGAATAATCTTTCTGTTTTCATTGTCTGTTACACTTTATAATTCATGAGAAGGAACAAAAGATAAAAGAATGAATGATCTGGGATCTGTTTTGTGGGAGGGAATCTTTGTTTTAGTAAAAATAATATCGACAAAAAGCCTGTAAAGGAACTGATCAGGTATTGTTTGGTGTGCAGCTGACCCAGCATTACTTAGGTACTTATAACCTTTAGATGTGATTCTGTCTAATGCATTTGACTGTTCTGCAACTTTCCAAGAGTGAAAAGGCTATAAGGCATTGGAAGGAGCTGACAAATACAGACTGGAAGGTGTAACAGTGAAATTTGCTGATCAGAAAGCACTTTTTCACATTGAGAACAGCATGATATTATGTACTTCCAAGATGTCAAAGGAGGAGTTCTTGTAGCTGAGTGCCAGATGCAGTTTTGTAAGAACAGAAGAAAATGAAATGAAGTCTTCTTGTAAGTTATTCTGTTACAACTAGATAAATGTTGTTGATATCTTGATTTTCATTTAAATTGTACTAGACGGGATAATGGACATTTAAGAAATTTTCATCTTTATTTTATAAGTTGTTTTTTTTCCTCAAAACATTTCCCTCTGCCACCGTAAACTTGCTTATGCCTGCAGAAATTTTTCCTCAGGAAAGGTTTGGAAAACCGATGAAGTGTTATACCAGAAATATTAGATTAATACTGAGGACTTACAATTACAGACTTAGCAGAAGAACTTTTTCTTTAAATACTAACTACTAATAGTTTTGACTTGGTAAATACCATTAATTTCAAATTAAATGCATGTTCCTGCACATTAGCTGATAATTATAGTTAATATAGTAGACCCAAAAGTAATTACTTTCAACAAGAAGAGAGGTTGTAGAAGACAAAAATAATCATTTATTTACGTGTAACAGGGTGTTTTCTGTGTTAATGTTCTTCCACTACCTACTACTTAACTTGTAAATAGATGATCAATGATTTCCATGCAAGGGAGGACTTACTCAATATCTTTCCCCTATAAAAGAAGCATTATAGATTTGTTTGGGAATAAATTCACTAAACAGAAAAATTAAGAAGGCAAATGATGCATGCAGCCAAATTAAAATGAACTGTGGGAAAGTCATTAAAAATTAATGTGCCTTAAATTTCATTCTAAGTTATTTACCACTCATGGTAGTTTTATTGCTAATTTAAGAAAACAAATAGATGAACCGGGAATAATAATGGTTTTATTTTACCTTAAATAACATTGTGATACAGCATTCAAACATGCTCTGGTATTGGGAGTTAGTATCAAGACAGTATAAAATATCAAGATGATATGACAAATCCTTGGAATGCATGACAGGGCAATTTCATGTGAATTACAACGTGGAGATGCAGTGTCACTTTGATTGACTTGTTTTGTTTTTATTTCCTGTACCTTAGAATTTTATTAGCAAAAAAGATTGAAGAAGCAGATTTTGCTGTTGAAAGCAGCTGTATGGATAGGTTCTGCAATCCCAGACTGATACTCAGAAACACAGCTTGTGTTGTTAAAAAGTTTCAAAATGTCAGTGGATAAATCATTTGTGCTAGAAGCACAGAACTAATGAATGAAATCTTGATCCTTGGAACACATTGGTCTTTGCGCCAAACGTGGAGGGCAGGGGCCATTCTGTGTCAGGTCATGCAGCTTGGCCATGTTACAGCAATGGGCAGAATTTAAGCAGTGCAGAGGTAGAATAATTATCAGTGTGTTATAAAAGGATTGGAAATGAGTGTTACTGTCAGTAATTGGGATTAAGGAGGAAATGCCAATGATATCATTTTTCCATTACTTCGAAATAAGTTTTCAGCATTGTCATGGCATTCATATTGTACTTAGTATTTCAGAAGTAGCAATAACAAGGAAAATAGCATTTCCCATTTAAACAAAATCTAATGTGGCATGTTTATATGTGGCCTCAGAGGACAAGGGTAGGATTCTGGGCAGCTTCTGTAGCATTGAGGAAAATTCTTTGGTCTTTTCATTCCAGGAATGAAACAAGTACTTAATGAAGATGCTGGGCCGTCAAAGCTCTGGTTTTCTCTTCTGTCCCCAGCACTACCATAAATAATCTCCATTATCCCCACAACCTAGTTGTCCACCATGCTTTGCACCTGAAATTAAGAGTAGGGTCCCAAACTGGAATAGCAGCTAAATAAGGGGAAGCCCTGAAATAGATTTTCGGAGGAAGTCAGCATCCTGTTTTTCCCATCAATGTCCCTAAATAATTTTGTTCAATGAAAACTGGTCAAAAGGAACTGCCAAACAGTAATCATCAACCTCCTTGATTTCTTTCCTTTGTCAATGTTGGAAATGTTTCAATCTTAAAATTTCGGAAAGGTTCATATTCCAAACAAAAGTAAATGGGATAGATTTTCAGATTCTGGATACCTATTGAAAAAACTAGCTGAGCAGTAAATCTCATTTGCCTAAATATTACTTGAAATGAGAGTGGTTACTAAGGCAGAACAATTTATAAAAACTAACATCTTTGTAAATTTAGCCTGTCTTTTTAGTAAGAAATGCTTTCTAGATACTTCTCTGATTTCCTTAGGATGCATTCTGTTTATATGATAATTTGGATTAAAATGATTTAAGCTCTCAGTTCAAGACAGAAGTTTCACATCATGTACTCCATTGATGCAATTTGTATGCTTAAAGACCTAATCTGTATGTTGGTACTTCTGATGCCTGAATAGATGTCTTAAACATTTTCAATAATTAAAAAGCGTGTATCTTATGCCAGCTTCTGAAGAGATGATTGGATTTTCAAGTGTTGTTTGAATAGTAGCAGTAGTGCACACACTCTAAAATATTTATTATAAAATTTAGAATCATAACCACTAGTGTCAGTTCTTTTTTGTTATGAACATATTTACAGATGATTTTAAATATTATTCATTGAGCTTCCAGGCAAATACCAAATTCTGGAAACAATACAGATATATGAGCCTGAAGGGCCATGACAATATGTCTGTGTCCTGCTATACTTAGACTTAAAATCAATCGCACATTCAGGATATTATTTAAATACATAAGTATTTTGTTTGTTCTTTAAATACATAAATATCTACCCAGGTGGGATGGGAGAGGGAATCAGGAAGGTAAAAATGTGAGAACTCATGGGATGAGATACGGATTGTTTACTAGGCAAAGCAAAAACTGCACACGCAAACAGAGCAAAACCAGAAATTCATTTGCTACTTCCCAGTAGGCAGGTGTTCAGTTGCTCCCAGGAAAGATGGGCCCATCACATGTAAAGGCATCTTGGAATGACAAATATAATCTCTCCAAACATCCCTCCCTTCCTCCTTCCGTACCTCAGCTTTTACTGCCAAGCATGACACCATATTGTATGGGACATTCCTTTGGCTACTTTGGGTCACTTGTCCTGCCTCTGTTCCCTCCCAGCTCTTTATTCAAGCCCGCTCCTCACTGGCAGGACAGTGCGAGAAGCAGAAAAAGCCCTCATTCTGTGCAAGAACTAGTCTGCAACAAGTAAAACATCCATGTGTTATCACCACTATTTTCATCAAAAGTCCAAAACATGGCATCATACGAGACTCTATGAAGAAAATTCTATCCTAGTCAAAACCATGACACATCTTCTCAGGGTTATACCTTATTTGCAGCCATAACGTGTAAAGTTTCCAAACCTTTTTTCTTAGTTTCACTACTTAGGCTCAATCTTGATACTATTTTGTTTCTTCTTGAGTTATGGTATTTAATAATGTGCCAGAAGCTTGTTCTTTTAAAGAAAGGAATTGGAATTTTAGACACTAAACAGACAATTTGTGAAGCTGGTGCTGATTTTTAATACTCATTACTGGCACATGATATTGCTGCTTAGCGACAGAAGAATCAGTACACTCAATACTTTAAATAACTGGCTAGTTTGTTTAAGAGTGATGATTTTGGTCTTTTGTCTCAGAGGATATTACTCAGGGAATAACTGATGTGGAAGGATGCTATAAAACAATGTACACTAAAAACCCACAAGGATTCATGGTCTGCCTGGATTCTTTGCCTTTAATTCATACTCAGATAGTCATAAGAAACCATCTTTCATTCACATATGGCAAAAACATTATGGCAACCCTGATACTGCTATGTTCCTGATCACTGACTCCTCTCTGAACTTTTAATCTAAACAAAGACTGCAAGACTTGCATATAAAGTTTACCATGTGAATGATGGAGAAACCCATCTTTTGTGTGAAATATATCTCTCCCTCTCCTCTTAGTTCCTTGACATTGTCCATTTCTGGAGTAAAACTAATTCTGGAGCAAAACTAATTCCAAGCCACTTTGTCTTGGAAATTGAAAGTTCCCTCCAAGAGGAGAAAAGAATCAGTGTCAGCTTTTTTACTGTCTTAATAAACCATCCACTTCTTTCCTCTAGATTGGAAGGAACTTCTGAAGGTCGTCTGGTCCAAACCCTTATTCAGAGCCTGGACAACTCTGAAGCTGAATCATGCTGTTTGGTTAGTCAAATTATCAATATTGACGTATATGGAGATTTGATAATCTCTTTAGACAATCTATTTCAGTGTTTGACTACTCTCACAGTGGTTTATTTCCCTAATATCTTACTGTACTTTCCTGCATTGGAACTTGTGGCTCATCGTCCTGCAGTGTGAATACTGAATGAATTTGTCCGTTTTGAATAAAGATGGTCCTGTTTCTTGGAAAAGGAAAAAGATTGTAGTTTAGTATGACATATACATTACTTTTAATGTGATAATGATTTCAAAGTCTAAGGCAAAAGTAGGAAAAGTACATTACTGTGACCTCATTGCTACTTTTAACAGATAGATAGCTAAACTTTATAGTACTCTAGAAGCCAGTAGGTGCCTTCACTGGTAGGAAACCAATGCGTGTCTCAAAATATAGGCCGGCTGGTGTTTCTCATCTAATTGCAGTAAATTGAATCAGTCATATGTAATTTTTTTGAAAGGAAACCTTATGTCAAGAGATTTTCTTCACTGTAAGAAATGTTTGTGTGTTTTTTTTTTAATTAATTTTATTCTTCTTAGAATACACCTAACAAGAAGTAAAGCTTCTCAATTCTTCCTCCATTAACTGTCTCTCTGAATGATTCAAACAGAACTATATTGATTGATTTTGTAGTTGTGGCAGAATGAACGTTTGTGTTTGTCCATCTATCCAGTTCTGTCTGTCTCTTTTACTCCTGCAGAATTTGCAGGAGGTCCTGCAGACCTTTGAGTATATTAGGAAAAAAGAGTACCAAATCTGAGTTGATGTGAAGTATTGGTATTGAAACACTATGCTTTCAACTGTGAAAATATTATCACAGTCATCTAGCTATTTTGAATGCTGATGTGGTGTATGCAATGCTCAAAACTTACAATAAAAATAGATAATTTGTGAAATATTTACAATTGGATTCTTCTTTCCCTAATCTGTTGAAGTTCAAGGGATTCATTGAGTCATACCGACTCCTACAAGGAATGATAATAAACAAAGTAGTTTTTTCCATATCAGAGAATAGGGAAAGTCATTAGACATGAGTCTATAATTACAGACTCAGATGCTGTGCCATCATACCAGATTCCTCTGACACTTGTTTTGTTCATCAAATTAAATATATAAAAACATGCAATCTAATAGAAATTGAAAATAGTTTTAGTTCTACAATGATAAAAATGGTAGTAATTGTCCTTTTAAAATGTATTTTTATGTTTTAGTTTTATCTGGGATTTTGTAGTTTTTGTTTTACAGTTCATTAGCCTATCACATTTTCTCTGCAATGTTTTGGCTTTCTAGTACTTGAAGGTAAATGTTAATTTCTAGGAAATATATTCCCTTGTCCCTATTTGCTATTGTTGATATAATATTTTTCCATCTCTGTGTTAAATGTTTCACTTTGTCATTGCACTTCTTACTGAAGTCTTTGAAGACCTTTCTACTTTGAAGCTCTGTTGCATCTTTTATTGAAGTTGAGAAGTTGGAAACATTATCCAATAAAGAACTTGCTTGTGTTTTTTGATGTTGTATAACCATTGAATTGATATATTTTCAACCACAAACGGAACTATGAAATGAGCTTGCTTTGAAAATATTTTCCATTGTTCATAGGAAGGCTAGTATAAGTTCAAAATTTGGAAAGTATTTGGGTTATATATGATTTATATTTGCAAATCTGACTTGATGAGCAGTTTACATCTTTTTCTGTTTCCATTTTGCTGTCCCCTATCTGTACGCAGGATTATTATTAAACAATATGATCTTTCTATATACTGAGAGGAGTGAAAATAACATAGAAATGTAGCAGCAGGATAGGGCTGATAGAATTTAGTATTTATTTATTTTATTGCTAAAATTCATGTATTTTGAATATTCATTTCAAAGCATATTATATACTTATAAAATGAAAATACAGTCTATACCATATAGAAATATTTTTAAAACATCTGAGATAAATATTATTAAATGTCACATAGTTAACTGTAACCAACTTTTGTACCTGCCAAAAAAAAAAAAGTATTAATAAAAGTTAATAAAAAGCAGTAAAACAGGCACCATTTTATTTTGTATTTTGAAATAAAGCAGAAAGTTAATAATACTTATGAAGGAAATAAATGTTTGGAATCCACTAAACTTTTAGATAAAACACCTCTTTTAGTGTCAGAAGTGTTTGAAGTGTTTTTTTGCAGTTGCTGTAGAAAGGAGTAGGTAGCCAGGTTCATTTTTGATCCAACTTTCCAAAATAAACGATACAGATGCTCAGCAGTTATGGATGTTACAGGCAGAAATAGCATATGAACTTTCAGGCTACTGAATACAGGAAATGATTGCTGTTCACTTTTCTAATAACTTAGCATTGTTATCTCCTCTTTTTGAGCATAGGTTTATCAAGTAGAGCGTTAAATCACTTTAATTTTTATGAAGATTTTATCAAAATGCCAACAGTAGTATTCTGTATGTCTTGAAGTTTTTTGATGTTTTTTTGAAAATTTATTCAAATCTTTGTTTAGAAACCTGTTGCAAGCCAAACATTTAGAACATTTTTATCTCTGTTTACATCACACTGTTTCCTCAAATACATTAACTTATTTCTTGCAAAATCTCATATCTCTTAGATAACGTTTTGTATGTTGCTCCAACATAAAGCAACTATTTTTTCCCCACCACTCTATTCCATTCATCATGAATCTTATTCACCTTAGTGCACAGTAATTTTTTAGATTTTAGTATATTCAGCACTTTCTTAAGGTTCCAAGAAAGGATGTAGAGGTTTTGTGGTTTGGCTTGATCTTCTTCTATTGTTAGCCAGTGTTCAGCTTGCATCAATTTTTAACATATCATTATTGTTTTTTTTTCTAAAATAAGTAAATAGACATATTTCCAGTGTTGTGTATTTTCTTGACTTCCTTTAAGAAATCACTGTATTGGAACCACTTTCTGAAAAGCAAGTAAATCCTTTGTAGCAACACCAGTCCCACCACATATATTAAATAGAACCTACATCACCTTGTAGAAAGTTTGGGTATGATGGAGAAATGTACAGTAATTCTGTTCAGTTCTTAAATTTTTTTTTTTTTGTAAAAGCTGTTATTAAATGAGTGAGACACATTGGAGGACTGAACATAAGGGTATATTTTTTCATAAGTGGCCTCATATTTACTAACAAATCACACTTGAGAGATGCACTTTTTTCTAGGAGCTTTTATTATTTCAAAGTGGAGTTTTCTCAGTAAGGGGTTCTAACATGTAACCTCTTGAAAATCATGGTAATTATGTTTACCTTTACTGAGTTCACAGTGGTGATTGCAGAATTGTATTTGTTGATCATAGTCCATCCAATTTAAGAGTTTCCTTAGCAGCTTAAGAAAATCATAAGTTTTGTAAATAGCCATTATTTCTCATTTATGATGGTCAATATTCCAGGACATACTTCATTATCAATGGTAGTCGTTTTGGACTAACCTGTGACAGGAACAAATACTTATTTGGGAAAGAAAATACCTAATTTGCTAAAACAGTTGGATGATATGCTCTCATAACAGACTGTAAAGAAGCTCAGCTAAAATACTTTATTTTTGTGACTAATAACCTAAACACATTTCTGCAATGTTGTCTTTTAAGATTGTTTTGTCTTAGCATTTAATTTTATCTGACTAGCCTAAGAGTTCTGGAGTTATTGCTTTTCTAGATACTTAAAATTATGGTACTGTAACTCTCAAAATCTTATCTTCCCTGCCACTAACATTTTTTTCACAATTCTACCTTCAAAAATTTTGGTTGCTCTCTTCTGTTCTTGTGACTGCCTCTTACAATCCATTTTGAGTTAAGACATTTTCCCGATGTCTTACATTATGTGGCCCCCTGCTGTCTTGTAATACTGCAAGGTACTTAAGGTAATATCTACAAAATGTGTGATAACAGTGAATAGCAGTCAAAAGAGAATCACTGCATGTATTTTTGTCTGTCTTGTTTTTCTTTTGTTTATTTTGTATGGCAGCATATTAGAAACATTGATTCAACGGCCAAGCCTAAGCATAAGACGGTGAATACAGAAAATCACCTTAAGTAGCTAAGAGGAGTTAAGAAGGTCAAACAGGCAGAAAACCTGTTGAAGAGATTTTATTGTAAGTGTAGGTATTTCCTCTGCTTTTAATCAGAAGCAGTATTTTGGGTTTCTGTTCTTCTGTCTTCTGTAACGGCAACCCTCATCACAGTGATTTGACAGATATTCTTGCTGGCCTCTGCTGCCCTAATGTAATAAATGTTCATTTGTGTGAGACACTGAGCTAAGTCTTTTGCTCTTCTATGCCTGCATCATAAGGATGATACTTAGTCAAACATTAGCAGCTTCATTACCTCTTTACAGGGATTAACTTTATGCTACACTGGAAAGGTTTTATATTTTTCCTTTGTATTTTAGAGTCAATGATAAAATCAGAAAATGGTTAAACAGTGATTCTCTCAAACTTTTTTCAATATGTAAGAATCTTCTCCTTGTTAACACATCACTGTCCTCATTTTTACCTATTGAAGGAATAAAATTACCCTTTTCAAATACATTTATCCTCCTCTTCAGCTGTAGTATTCCTTCAGAATTAGATAAGCGTTTTAAGCAAAGCATTTCAATTATAACCTTTTTTATATAGGTCAACTTTAGAGTTATTTTTCTGCAGACATGTAAATGAGGTGTAAATGACAGTTGGTCTTTAGCACTGATAGCCTGTAGCTAATAAAAATTGATTGCAAACTTAACAGATATTCTAAGTCATATGTAAAAAATTGAAAAGACCAATTCAAAAATGGAAATATGATCTTGTAGTTTAGTCTTAAATTACATCTAGGGAGATTAAAAGGATAGTTCCATGTAGATAAAAATATATTTGTATTTTTAAACAGTGGGATACTAGAAAATTCAGGAGACAGTGCATGGATAGCCTGAAGGTAATTATAATCAAATGTATTTTTTTTTTTTTAAATACAGAAACCCAATGGAAAACAAGATATGTGGATATTAGAGGAGGGTGATCAAGATCCAAAGTCTTTGGATAATAGAGCCAGAAGCAGTGTTTGCCCAGAGCAGCACTTCTGACCACATATCTCCAAGGTACTCTGAAGCTGGTAAGTGAGAAGGCAAAAATAATGATCCTTTGTGTTTGATCACAGCCCAGTTCTGTGGCTATGATAATTCTGGTTGTCTATAATATTTCAAGTTTAATCTCTAAATGCTTACAGAGTCCCTGACAGCACTTGAAATAGATTTCGTTTTTTGTGCTCCATATTCTGTTAAGAATTTATACTCATTGTTTTTGATACACTTGCAGAAAGCCAGTTACAACCCTTCAAGTGGCAATGAATACTTCACATACTA